>JAOUZG010032859.1:2487812-2527096 GCA_026289955.1 Argiope argentata | reverse complement strand
GTTTGATGTATTTGCTACCTTATGAGCACTATATCAAAAGTTTTCAGATAGCATAACTTTAATAATATTCGTTTCTGTTGTTACTAATTGGCCTCTAAAGTTTCTAGCACTAAATATCTTAATTCTTTTTCCTTTTCTATCCTTAATCACGTGATTATGCACTGCTCTGAGCGGTATTTGCTACCTCATGAGCACTATATCAAAAGTGTTCAGTGAGCATAATTTTAATAATAGGCGTTTCTGCTTCGACCTCTTGAATTTCCAGCACTCAATATCTTAAGTCTATTCCTGAATGTTTTAATTATTGTAGTATGTCTCCTATTAATAGTTCAAATCTTGCCTGCATCATTTTATGCATTATAATCTTGTTGCTATGCATCGTTTGGCTGTACATTATGAACTAAGTAATAAAAAGTTGTATGAAAGATTGTAGAATTTACGAAATTTACTTTAAATGAGTTTTTGCTCGAAATTTACTTGAAATAAAAACTCATGCTTTATAAAGTATTTCTAGCGTTCTTCCAAAGATAATTAAGAAACACCGTATTAAAATGAAAGCTGCTTCTAATTGTTCGTCTAGAAATTATTGAACTCAAGTGAATACGCAAGTTTAGCAATTAAAATATATATTCGAATCAAATTATGAAAATCAAAATTGCTATCTAACTCATTGACTATCGGTTTCATGATTGTACACGAAGTAAAAATCGATAAAATCAGACAAATATCGATAAAATTATTCATGTAAACATGTAAGTACAACTATAATCCTATTTCAAAATTTGGATTCAATCAAAGAACACTTAACACTTGAAGTGTCCCCCCTGATTGAATCCGGGGCAAGTAATTTCAAGCTATATATTAGCGCAACATATTTAGTAAAAAGACTATATTAAAGGCATATGCTTATTATATGGCAAAAATCTACATTTCTAAGCTATAATTCGTCACTCTTGTGTAAGGCATTATGCAATATCCACAAGTGGAAATATAGAGGTTGGGGAATATCATTTAACTGACTTTCACAATAAAATATCCTCTGCGGATAAACATCTGCTTTAATAAATAATCATTTTCTTTTACAAAAAGTCACTCATAGTAGAAAAGTTTCAATCATAACTTTTTAAATCTACAATTCAGATAAAAATAAAAATTCCATCCTATTTAGTGAGAAATATCTCACGAATTGTAATTAAACTACATTTTTTTAAAATACGTTTTGCAAAAATATCGATTTGTGAATTCATGGGCTGCATCTGGGTTCGATTATTATCTTTTTACAACTAAAATGATATAATTTAATTCTTATACTTAAAATAAAATAACAATTATTATAAATGGGTTTCGAAAAAAATCGAGGGTTATATAAGTGACTTTAGTCTGATCAAAAAAAAAAGTAATTGGAGTACAAACATGTTCTTTTATACCTCGATTTAATTTCTTTTGCTGAAAAAGTAATTATTAAATCATTAATGAATAATTTCAGACATTCTTTTGTTCTCATTGACTTGATTTCTTCTTTCATAAGAAAAAAAGTATGACTTAAGAAATTAATTTATATAAAGTAACGTTAAACTTGTTTTCGTTCTTTATACATTTCAATTGTTCTTCAATTTTTTCTTCTATAAAGTTAATAAAAGTAATGATGATAAAAAAAAATCTGTATATTCTTCTGCGTACTTTTTCCATCGTTTCAGTCGATTTATTCATTAAAGTTAAGAGGATAATTAAGTTAGTGTTTTTATTAATAAGATTAGAAAAATTAATTATAATTGCTTATTTGTAGCCCACAAATGGTTTAATTGAGTTATTTTGATTACATTAATGCAATATTTTTCAACATTTTTTTTTGTTTTTCATATGACTCAATATACGATGGAAATATTAACATTTTAAAAGAATTTTTACATGGTATAGAAGTTAAGGAAAATTTTACATTTCTTTAAAAGAGTAGATTCTTTCTTATTTTATGCAAATTTTATCAAACAGCTCATTACAAAAAATGAATGGTTTATCATAAGGCATGCTTCTTTCCGAAAAAATCTTACTCAATATTCGTCACAATTTTTTTAGATTAAAACTTTAATATTCAGCAGACTATATTTTATACTTTAATGAAGAAACGAGGTTTAAAAATAGCTTTAGACTTAAAAAATTCTTTTAAAGTTGTGTCTTTTCTATGACAGTTTATAGAGTTTAAAATATTCTCTAGATAGTTTTGACTATCCTTAAATTGAGTTTTCTTTATTTTTTTTGTAAATTCAACGTATGCTTTCAAAAACATTAAAATCTTTCTATACTTGAAATATAATGAATATTTTTAACTGATATTTTCCCTCAGAAAGGAAAAAAAATATTTCTTTTTAAAGTTCAAAAATGCATAATTGCTTAGAATTCAAAATCTATTGTTTTTAAATTGCGAAGATTTTTATCAAGCAAAATTTTTCAGATACAATTTTTTAAAAGCATATTTACTCATCAAGAAAAGAAATTTATACAAAACTGCATTAATAAGTAAATTAAAAGAATTCTACCGTAGCTAAATTCAATCTATACTTAAAATCTTATAAAATATCTATTATATTTAAATAAATTTTTTATACAATTTATGCTTAAAATATTATTTAAGCATAAATTGAAGCTTATTTTTTTTGCATAAATTTTTATTTTTATTTTGCACGCCTTTCATGAATGTCTTGTTTGAGTATTTTGAAAATAATTCTATGTTATTTCTTCCAAATTATGAACTGTATCTAATTATTTTTTCCAAATTCATAACGAAAGTAAATTTTCAAACTAATTTTAATTTTCTGGGCATATTTTTAGTTATATATGTACATGTAGACCTGTAAAATCTGCATCAAGCATAACTTTTAAAACCTATATAAAACATAAATGTAAATATTGGTTTTTAGTGTTGAATATTTTATAAAATCTGAATTAGATATTTCATATACCCTTTAGATAATTTCAGACTTATTCCAGTTTATATACCCCAGTTCATATAAACGAAATTTTACAGATTAAATTTATTAGAATCGATTCACAAAATGCATAATTTAGATTTGATTATTACTCGACTTTAAAAGGAGGAAGTAAAATTTAAATATTTAAAATTATTACGGTTTCATTTTAAATTTAATAACTGTGTCGATAA
Source organism: Argiope argentata (assembly GCA_026289955.1). Taxonomy (NCBI): domain Eukaryota; kingdom Metazoa; phylum Arthropoda; class Arachnida; order Araneae; family Araneidae; genus Argiope; species Argiope argentata. The sequence goes on along the minus strand of JAOUZG010032859.1, from coordinate 2,523,939 downwards.
TAAGTCGACAGAATATATTTATAAATTTTTACAATGGTTTTTATTTTAAAAAATTAAGAAAATGAATGTTTTGTAATTCGAATTTTGGTAAATGGTTATGTTTTGAATAAAAAATATTGTAACTTTTTCAAATTTTTGCTTCCTTTTTTTTAAATTTTCACATGTATATAATCTATAAATTTGTTTAACGTTTCTTAAAAACAATATTCTTATTTATAATTCAAAATCGTTGTGGAATTTTAAAGCATTAAACTTAGGGCAAAATAAAAAAAATTCGTTAACCAGGAAAGAAAGGGCATTATTTATAACTTCTACATGTTAAAGAAACTATAAATATATATCCGGAATGATATCTATTATTTCATATATTTCTAAAATGAATGGATAAGTCATAAAGGTTCCAATGTAGAAATTAATAGAATTTCTTTGAACAAATTTTTTGCAACAATAAATAAAATTAACCTATTGGCTATTTAAAAAACTTAAAAAACCAAAATATCACTATTTTTTTGAAATTTTGGCTATTTGCTGAACAGTTTGTTAAATTTTATATGTATTGAAATTATTTAATAAGAAATGAATTAACTTTGATGAAGCATCGGTAAACTTCAATGATTTTAAAAGAAAGTCAATTTATTATCCAAAAAGAAGAGAATAAATGTACAAACCAGGTTTTATCTATATTTATATAGTTCAAATTTTTTTTTACAATTTTTAATGCTCTTTTAGAAGATAATAATTGGCCCATATACGTTGACAATATTTAAATCTTAAGACTGATACAGTTAATGAATGCTTTCATTTTTAATATATTCGTGCCCTACAATTTCCCTGAAAAAAATTCTATACGTAATTACCAGTAAATAAATAAGGAATTTTGTAAAATGAAGTGAATCATTCACATTTTAACGCATAAAATTTTAAAATTATTTTAGTCTTTTATATACGTTAATTTATTAATGATTGGCATAGTCTCTCAAAGCAAAGGCTAAAAAAGTGAAAACTCTAAAAGCTTTTAAGACTCCTGATAATATTAATCGATACATTAGATAAATAGGAGGTAAAAACACAGTAGGTACGGGTCAACTTGTATGTAAAAACTATTGTGACAATTTTCCAGTAAGATGATCCATGAATATTTTACTTCATTTGATGTATTAGATAGATTTTATATGCTGAGATGATATTTTGGGTTTTAGAGAGTTGAGGTGAGCATCAAACTTCTCTTTCACTGTTTTGATCAGCTCAATCAAGCAACTAATATTTTTCTTAATATTGAGTTATTTTTTCCTTACCACAATTGAAACCGTTCTCTAAATATTCAAAACATAACATTTGGTTGAAAAAAATTAAATGATGTATTTTTAAAAATTTCATTTAAAATATTAGGAATATTATCTATTATATAACAGTTTACAATTAGGGATTCTTTTTTTTATTTGCTTATACTGTTTTGATAAATCAATATGGTCAAATATATATTTTGTAAAATGTAATATAGTTCACTAATGATAAATAGACAAAATAATAAAGATTTGCTCTTAACTGAGCATATATTCTTTTATTATCTTGAATTAATGAAATATCATCCACTGAAAAATATTTAAGGAATGAAATTTAAATTTCTTGAATTTACAGGTAAATTCAAAAGATTAATAAATTAAGATGATAGCTCAATTTGTTTTAACAATATTAAAATGACTATGGGCAATTTACAGAACTTCTAGCTGTGAAAAGAGTTACAATAAATAACATAAAAAATAAAATAGATGTATCAATAAGTTAATTTAGAAAGTTGTATACTATACCAGAATAAAAACAGACAAAAATTAGAGTTATCCATTGGATGGACAGACTTATTTGTAACTTAAATTGTAATTTTCTGTGATATTAAAAGTTATTGACTCACAAATTGATAATAAATCATCATATCTCCCCTTAGACTGCCTTTTTCATACCTTTTTCATATTATATTTATTTACTTCCTTTATTGCTTAAATTTCACAGCGTCTTTGCTTAGCTTAGAAAAACTGTGTGATGATACCGAATAATATATTTTTCTATTTTCGAGTGAATCCTTTCTTCAAATGATAAAAAGTTTATAATTTTAAATACAAATATCTCCATTGAATTTATAGAAAACTCCGTGTCACTTTTTACTGTTTTTTTTTCTATCAGGTATAGAATTCATTTATCTATTCAGTTTTTTTGCCATATTTTATTTATCCTTTCAGTTATTTGTGATAACTTCGGTATATCTCTACTGTTGAATCTGAAACATTTTATATAAATTAAGCACAATCTTTTTATTATTATTATTATTACTTTCTTTGAGTGTACTACATTCCGTTTTAAATTTAAACAGCTTAAAAGACCGTTTTTCCTGTGTCTGTTTTTAAACAAAAGTCCGTTAGAATAATTTTCACTGAAGAGATATATATCATTAATAAAATGTAAGAAAGTTACATTTAATTTTTATCCACAAATAGAATATTTATCTATCATAATTGTGTTACAATAAATTTGCAAATATATTAATTTAACTTTACAGAATAAAGAAATTCGAAGAGATCATTGATTAAACTCTTTTTATTCTTTAAACCAATAGATAATTTTTAAAATAAAGCATGTATAAGTAATTTTATGTCAATATCAAATTGCTACCTTTCAGACTGAATTTTGTTTTCTGTAAAGTTATTAATAGTACTTCTTATGTGTTTCATAAAAACAATCGATGTGAAATTTGTTTTTCTTAACAGGCGAAGAATAATATAACGCATCTGCAGTAAAATGGAAATTTCAGTTTAAAAAATCATTATCCCGCCCGCCGATCATAAAAATGGAATTCCAAAAGTATCCAACGCTATATTCAAGCAGTTGGTACAATAAAGTGGCATTTTTTATTTCCTTTTTAAAGGCATTAATATAGAATCCTTCTTTTGAATATAAACAAGACAATTTTTCTTAAAAGAATAATATACAGCAAAATACAGTGAAAACTCTTCTTCGCTTTTATATTTAAAAAATTGAATATATCATCTAAAGACTTTGAATTTTGTCTTAAAAGCAGAGGTCACGAGGTTGAATTCTGAGTTCAGAATGAGACTTAGCACAATTATGCTTTACATTTAAAGGGTTTATTCATGAAAATAATAAAACGCAAATGACCATCCATTTTGAGAAAAGTGTTATCAAAACTTTGTTAAAGCTTACATTATGATAACTTGACTCCCGTCCGGATGACATCAACTAAGTGGTTGTCTAGTTTCCGTCTCATACGTGGAAGGTCAAGGTTCTTAACAGAGAGGATTTTTTTTTTCTTTTTTAATAATTATTATTTATTTAAACATTTTTAAATGCTTTTAGTACCTATTTTTTAATTCTTTTATCCAAAAATAAATATTTATTTTCAAATACGTAATAATAAATTTACAATTTTAAAAGAAAAAAATATAAATACAGAGGCCTTTTAATACAAGTACAAATTATAAATACAGACGCAAATAAAGACTTTTATGAATGACCATTCTAACCATTCTAAAGGTATTCTATAATTATGCTAAATCTTATAACCGAACTCAGATTTTAATTTCGGGCCCTCCCCTTGTTAATTGTTTTTCTTAAAACTCTAGATAACGAAAAAAAATTTAATGTATTTTTTGTCACATGCGATTATTTGAATGCACATTCATAATCTATCATCATTCATCTTGGAGAAGTTATAGAAATTGATGCTGGACAAAATGCCACTACCAAGGGACAATATATTTAAAATAGAAAATTAAGATGAATTTAAGAAGTACTTAAGTAGGGAAATAAATATCCTTAGGTCGTGAAAAACTTTATTTTAAAACAAAGAGAAAACATTTCGCATTATTTTACATAATAAATGTGCAGGTACTTTGTTTTTCATTTCAAATATCTTTTGCTCAAGAAGGTATCTTTAAAAATGCTTCAATGCTTTCTAACTTTTCAAAATATCGATTATAGGTAAAACTTTAAACTTCTACCTTCTGCAAAGGGCCATATGCAGCTAAATACGTTATTGAACACAATTTTATATAACTTTATCTAAAAATATTTTTAAAGAAATTTGTAATGCTCGAAAGAGTTTTTGAGATATTTTATTTTATTTTTTCCAGTAACATCGGAACATTTTTCTTGCCTGAATGATTTACAATATATCCCGTTCCTTTTTTAAAAAGATTTTCTTTTTTGAACATTAAGATAGAAAATCAATGGAGATGCTTTGTTTAATCGTTACTTACCACACACTATAGGAGTATTTTCTTATAAAGATTTAAATTGATTTCATGACGATTATGCAGAAGATTATTTCAACTTAGTTTATAAAAGATTAACTACTAAATGAATTTAAAGATTTTAGAAGCAATTTGTTAAAGCAACTATCTAAGTGTCCACATATAGAATTAAAAAGAAAGGTTCTTATGACCTTCATGGACAAAATAACATGTTTCACGGTAAAATATTTTTGGCCAACAATTATAGTTATTAATATTTTATGTATTATGAATGTTATTTTTGTTTTTGTGACTTAGGTTAATTTTTATATTTGTTCTTAATATTTTTAAAGTTTTCTTTTATTGCAATACAGTTTTAACATTAACATTCAGCAATCGACAACAGACAATTAGCAGCAAAGCATTTGTTTAGTTCGATATGTGAACTATTTATAAAGCCTATACTTGTATTTCAAATATTAGCAGGTATGACATCCTACTAAAAAATAATGTATAAAATATTTTGTAAAAAATATGGGATAGAAATTTGATGTAAATAATAAAACTTATTTACTAGAGAGCCGGCAATTTCTATAAAAAATGAAAGAAATATAATTATTTATGAGAATAGTTATTAATAGAAATCAAATCATATCATATCAAATTATAAGATGTAGAAACATGATCCAAGTTTCGAGGTAATATAAAAATAACGAATTATAAAAGTAAAAGAAAATATTTGGAATGCACAGATTATGATTGATTAAATTCTCAAGATATGAAATAAATATCCGTTAGTTAGACAAACTGGAAACTTTTTGTTTAATTGAACTGAAGAAAAGTTTTGGGTTTCCTTAAAAATTGACTACACGGTAAGGTATAAATATTTATTCATATTAATCATCGGTATCTTAATTGTTCAGAATAATGTTTCGTTAATCTTAAATTTATTATTTTGTGTTTTATTGCATTAAATTAAAATATTAAATCTTGTTGAATAGAAGCTTCTAAAACAGTAAAAAAGGGGGGATGTCCTCTGCCAAAGCATAGTTTGGAGAGAAAATAATGATATTTTTATAGCTTCAAAGAAAAGAAAATAAGGCTCTGGGTATTAATTTAAGAAAGTAATTTATATATAATATATTTTAACAAAATGATGACATATTTTTGTTGAAGTAGATTGAGAAAGAATAGCGCTCTTTTTATCCCTTATATTTTATCTTATGTCGTTAAACATTTGAATTTTTTTTAAAAAAATGAATCAGCCTTCAATATTTATTTAATTAGTACACACGTTGAATAATTTCATTTGCATTAGTATATTATGATTTATAATCATGTTTAAATATACATATCCTTAGATATTTGAATATATTTTAGTTTTCAAAACAGTGCATATAGAACTACATTTTTATACAAACCACACGCGTCTATAAAATGGATTCACATAAAAAAATGTATGTGATAGTATTGTAGAAAAAAAGTTATTCAGTTTTCAAAAAAATTACATAAAATGGAGATGCTTAAAAAAGACATTCACTAAAGTATCCCAAGAGCACATTATACAAAAGTTCTAAAAATTAATAAATATTCCCTTATATGCAAATTACAATATAAAAATATTTTCTTTGGTTTTAGATACATAAGATAATCAAAAAAATATTTCTCTGAATTATGAAACTGTAAATGAATGTAATGATATTTGAAGAAAGAAATATATCAGTCTACTTCAAAGGGGGGGGGATTATAAACAAAAACATATTTTTTAACTTATATTATTGAATGCAGTGCAATTCACCGTGGGAATATTTCAGTGTTTTCTATTAAAAGTAGAAATAGACAGATTGAAAGGCATATAATTTATTGTTTTTTATTATATTTCTATTGTCAAATTGCTCATATTCTCAAATAAATAATTTGCATTTCCATATATGAAATTTTATTTATTATTTTTTTATTTTACTACCTATATTTTGAAAAGAAGGTATGAAATAGAAAATATTAAATTACAATTATTTTAAGATTGAAATAATATAATGCATCATATTTGCAAATTCATATAAAATTTTGTTATAAAATTTTCAATTGTAATAGTTTCAATAATTATAGGAATATTTTTACAATCATTTCTTCTTTCAACTATACTAAATTAAGTTTCTTTTTTTTTATTCTTCTGCTGATTTATAATCATAATTATTCAATTGATAAAGATAAGTGCGTTCTTTTTCATATGCACACATGCTTTAATTTTATTATATAGTTAAATTTTGCCATTATATCGTTATTTTTTACAATACAAGCTTTTTTACAAGCTTTTCAAAATTTAAATTTTAAGTAAAAAATGCGATGAAAAATTTTATAAAAATAATTATAATATATCAAAGTGGAATTTAATTGCAAATGAAATCAATTTAATCTGAGTTCGACACCTATGTAAAAGAATATTATATTTACAAAAGCAAAATATTTTGAGCAAAAATAGAGAAGTTAAATTATGTGTAATTTATTTGATTTCAAGAATTCAAAAATTTATGTCAGAAATGATATAATAAATTTAAAACAATTAAAGCTGAAAGCTTTCAGAACTTGTGGGTTTGTTACAAAAAAATGATGCGAAAAATATTGTTTGATTAACGTAGACATCTACATTAACCTTAGGTATTATATGTGATTCGAAAACACATGTCTTTTCCTATATGGATATCATTTTCCCTTCTTTTTCTTTTGATAAGAAAAAGAAGGGAAAATGATATCCTTATTAAAATATTTGATACAATAATTCTATTATATTTTATTCAATAAGTAAAATAAATTTAATATTAATTTTATCTTCCTGAATAGATTACAACTTGCCGATCTAGTAAGGTAGCACTTTTATTAAAGAGAGATAAAAAAATATGCAAAAATGACTGAAAATTCCTCGAAAAAAGTTTATGAATGATTTTATTCTGCTTTTTGATTTTTCATAGATTACCCTTCTTTCAGTTAAATGCAATGAATTCTTCACTTATATGACAACTATATATGAACAAAATTGATAAAGTTTAAATTTGACTTTTTTCATAAGCAAAAAAAAATAATAATTGGAATTTTTTTTTATAAATTTACGAAAAGAAACTTTATATAATCTTTATATGATCTGTTTTGAGAACAAATTATTTCATTTATTACCTAATTCAACTATACTTTTAAAATTAAATTTATTTTCTTTGAATATAGATTCTTTTTTAATTGAAGGAATAATCCATTTTTATAAAACCCATATTATGAAGTGTCTGAAATTCAAAATATCGATTATGATTTTAAATATACACATTTATAAATGTATTTTTAAGGGTATTTTAATTTCAAAACTCTTTTGATAAGGTTTTATGACACAGTTTTGTTCATTTACAAATAAATGTAGATTATTTTCACAAAAAATGCAGATAAAAACTTCTTCAAAGGACAAATTGTTCGTATTTAGATATTAAATTTGCATGCCATTAATATTGAAGTAAGTTAGACTTATCAAAAATGACTGAAAAATTTAAAAAAAATCATTATTTTTTTGTTAATGGTATTTTAGTAAACAACATTCTTTCTTTATATCCTTACGCACATTTGCAATCGTGAAAAATTAAAGGCTTTTAATTTTCAAATAAATTCATAATAAAATATATTAATAGAGGTAATCATAAGGTAAAAAATGAAAAAAAGCGTATTAAATTCAGGAGGCTTTTGCTGATTTTTATGCATAAATTTTCTTTAGTTATATTGCTTGTATTATAAGCAGAAAGCATGGTTTTTTTTCTAATGCGCTCTTTTTGGTCTATTTTTTTTAGTTGCGTGACTTTGGTCCCAAATTTATTAGATAAGTATTATTTTTTCCAAAATGCAAAAAAAAAATCCTTTTTAGTATATTTCTGATAGGTAACTGAAGAGAAATTTAATGGAAGTTTTTTTTTTTCGTAAATAATACGAGTAAGTAGTTTTCTTAGAATGGTATTACTAATCATCTTTCCGGGATGATAAAATATTGAATGTAAAAATGGTGTGGTGCTATTTATACGTTTGTTTAAGAAATTACGCGTTCTTTTACGTTCATAAGAGCATGTGGTTTCAGAAATGAAATTTTCTGACTCTAAATATCTTTTTTCCAATAAGCTAACGTCAGAATTTTAATTTCAAAATATCTTTTTTCATTATTACAATAGGCAATGCTTGCAATTGACCATTATTGTAATATTCAATGGATTGTGCTTATTGAGACATGGAAGACACAGACTTCGAAACCTAAATACTAATCGAGTTCAAAAAGTAAGTTACACTCAAAAATTTATGTCATAAACACATTATTAAAAAAATTCACAATTCAATATGCTATACATACTAGTTCACTAGTTTTATTCATAGACATTTGTCGGAACGTAGTAACAATGGTTCAATGTTCCTGTGTTACAGAAAATGGTTCCTTTGCCCTGGAGTCAGCTCAGAACAAGCTATATGCATCTGGTCGTCGTTAGAAAAAGGAATGAGTATTATCAATGGACATTTCCATGCTCTATTCCATGTGTCAGATGTTCACTCTGCAATTGATTGGAATAATTCATTGGATTATTATTTCAATCATTGTCTCTTCACATTGGCTAAGTCTGATCGATCGTCTTCGAACTGTTGGCGCCCTTTCACAATCTATGGATGTGACATTGCATACGATCCATACACTGGCAGTATTTCAATATAAATCTCCATACTCGTTATACGTTTTTTTCAACATAAAACTTACTATTCTGCGTACTTTGACGTTGAATTCAGTTCCCAGATAACAAAACACGGTACGTACGTATTATACCGTCCAAATTTATCGCCAAAATTGAAGTCATCGCCAATGAGGTGCTAAACCGCTAACTATGGTAATCCGGCAACGGTGTAATCCGTTGATTTTTATCGCCAAATTGATATCCTTTGCAAAAAAAGTTACTAAACCACTGGCGATCGTTGGCGAAGACGGCATAATACGTAAATATCCAAACCAATTTTTTCTCGTACTACTCAGCAAAGATTTTCACTATCAAAAGAAATTTTTATCTTTGTAAATCATAGAACTGAATTATCGTTAGTGAAAGCTTAGCTTTTGTTTCGGTACGATGACAACTTTGGAGGAAAAAGTGTAACTTGCTTTTTGAACATCATTAGTATTCAAAAAATGCTCTCTTTGTAAGGACTAACAATTCACTTTTAATTATCATTTTCGTCGCCAATGATTTCGGCATAGATGACTTGTTATAAATAATCATGACCCTTATTCATTAAAATGGAATATTATTAGAGCTTTTAAAAAGGATACAACTGCGAAAACTACAAAATTAACACTCTGTCTGAAGACAATAACTGTCAGCATATATTTTAAGATATTGATAATAATGAGGAATTGAAAGGGGTACAATTAAATCTCAAAAATTCGAAAGCCTTTCGGGACTTTAATAGATCAGCACAATACCATAATAATTCTTTAGTGGAGCATTATTAATATGAAAAATATATTTAACGAATAATTGATACTTCAATAACCACAGTAAATTTTAAGAAAGTATAAAACATTTAATAAATATTAGTATCTTGCACTCCTGTACATTATATCCTTATTTTACTAATTAGAGTGAATAATGTATAATCTGTTTTCCAATTACGCATTTAAAAAATGTGTATCATTTTTATGTATTCTGGATGCAGTTTTCACATTTTGACCTAAAGCGGTCACTACAAATGATATTAATAGTAGATTATAGTAGAAGCAGTATTATAAAATTGCTCTTAATTTATTTTTATAAGTGTACTGTCTTTTATACATTCCTTAAAATCTTAATCCCTTAGTTTGAAATGGCCCTTATTCCCTTAGTTTGAAATAAAACGATTATGAATGAATGCAACGCCAATGAATACAATCTACAGAGGAAGTTAATTTACTTTTTAAATACCAGATCTTAACAATTTCTCACATAGTAAAATGAAAGGTTCAATACTTTTTTATGTTTCTCTTTTTGTTATAAAGTATTCTTCTATATAAATTAAAACTTATTGAAAAATAAATGCGATTCATAAAAGAAGAAAGAAAAACGCCCATTGTGTATTTCTTTCATTCTCCTACTATTTCATTTGAATTTCTTTTTTCATTTTCTTTTAAGGTAAAGAAAAAGAATGACTTATCCATATCCGAAAAATACAGAATCGGTGTGTTCTGTAACAGACTTACTGATTTCTCCTTTTCTATTGCTGCTTTTAGCCTCCAGAATAGAATTTATTTCTTCTTCCTTGCATAAATGTGTCTCACTTTTTCATTTGAATTCCATGCATAAAACTCTCACCTTTCAGTTCTGAAAACAATATCCTTTTTTGAATGGGATTTTGGATTAGAGATGCATACATAAAATGTTCTCCAATAAAAATGGGGGGAATATTCTCTTTACTGAGACCGTGAAGTTTGATCCCTATATCACCTTCAAATGTCTTACAGCCTATCTTCTGAATAACATTTAGAGGATATTTTTCCATTGTCTGTTAGAACCACTAAAGCCTTAATATAAGAATGAGTTATTTCATATGAATTTTATAAATAAATATTGAGGAAAATGTTGAATGGAAAAACTCACAGTCTCTCTATTAATTCTACGAAAGCTAATTTCGTATTCATTCTATGGCGCAGTTACGACAAAAAAGCGGATAATCTATGTTTTTATCAAAATACGTTGAGGCATAGAAATGACAAGCAGGCTCTTTTGAATGATGTTTGTATCAAGCTGATTTAAACTCTAAATAACGTGAGTCCTTCCAAGTAATGTTCATGCAAATCTGAATAAACATGTCTATGTTACCATTTAAATTAATTTAAAAGTTTGCTGAAATATCAAATATGAATAGTAAATGCAGAAATTTGAGCATCACATAGCCAGATCAATAAAATTATAATTACTTCGAAATTTATAATTTTATTGATCTGGCATTTTTATTCACAATATTCCTGGCATCAAGATTCATGTAAATGGTATCCATCTTAATTAAATCTTAATTAAAAGACGGGTTTACAATGCATTTTGAAAATTTAAGCTTTGAAATTGTATTCTGCATTCGCAAAAACTGCTTATGTAGAGTAAGTTGGTTTTGCAGTTGGTTTTTATCAGTTTCTGTTATTCATCCACATTAAAAAGTTATCGAAATGATATTTATCTATCAATCTCCTCTTTCAATATTTAAAAATAATGTCTAGTTCAATAAGTTTGAATTATTTAGGTATTGATTTGAAACGAGAACTCGAATGGTGGCTCAATCAAAAATTTTAAATTCAATTGTTTAAATTTAATTATAGCATTTAAAGTCAATTGTTTAAAGTAAAAACTGATTCGAATTTAGGACCTAATTTATCATGTGTCCAGCTGTTGAATATGCAGACTGATTGATAAATATCTTGAAGGCATTACTCCTTATGAATACTTACTATCTACACTTTTAGGAATACAATTTGCTTTTCGATAGAATTTTTGAATTACTATTATAAAATCTCAGAGATGAGATTTTGGAAATATTTTCTCTATATTATCATGTGAGAATATGATGTTGTTTTGGTGTCTCCCAAATCTAAGGGCAAAAAATATTCGTTTTTTCATTGATAGATAGCGAGTCACCTGACCTATGACATTTCTTGTTTGTTTTGCCAGTATTGTTTGAAATATTTAATTAAAATTACTATCAATTGGTATTTGTCTGCCGTTTCTATGAAATGACATCATCTTCCAATTTGTTTACCATTTCTTACTTTTAAATAATCATGACCTTGAAGATTATCGAGTTTTTATCGGAGGGGGGATTTTTTTCAGTTTTAACTATCTTGATTTTGTAAAAGGTGACTTTTATTTATTCTTTAATGGCATTATAAGCGCATTCTTACCAATAGAATTCCTCAAAATGCTTTGAATATAAGAATATAATTTTAATATCAATCTGCATTACGTTAACTTTTTTTACCACGAGTACAATAGCTTCAAGTAATAGAGAATTTTCATTGAAATTACTGGGTTTTTTATAACATGATAAATGAAATCTACGGTCCCAAATTTCAAGTTATTTTTTATTTTTATTTTTATTTTGAAGGCTTTGACTTTTGTTGTTCGTAGAATATCGTACAAAGAAATATCTTCATATCATAAATATATAGAATTTTTCAAAGTTTTATTGGAAATAGATTCTAAATGACAAATTGTGCGCAAATTCACTTCTAGGGATATGCTCAGATAAAATTTGGTCTTAAAATATCGTGTATCTTGAAGTCTTATCAAGATGAAATACGAATAAATAATCTATAAAAATTTTCATAAATTTCATCAGTTTATCTACCGATATTCAAATTAATTTAGTCATAAAATTAACAGTAAATTTAATTTAGAATGTTTCATTTTTTAAAAATATAAATTACAATTTTCAAATAATATAAACGTTTTATGAAGAGTGACGGTATGAAAATGCATCAAATGGAAAAGAAAATATATATTTTTTAATAATATCTATTCTATCAAAAAAGGTGAATTTTTCAAAATCGTTTAATTTAAATTCGTTGAACTTCATCTATAACACATGAACAAAATCAACATCTTTGTAGCTGCAATATTTGTAACCTTCAAGAGAAGTTAGCATATTATTCGAAATAAGAAACAATTTAAATGCAATACTAGAATACATCAAAACATGTATTCCTTTTTTTTTTGAATCTATCAAAATGAATATTTTATAAGTCACATTTCTTTGAAACGAAGTGCGAAAAAAAATTAGTTTCCCCTTATGCAATGTTCATTTTCAGAGCTCCTGGCGTTTGTAAATACCATCTCTGTTTACTTCCACATCGATAACCCTAAAAGTATTCGTTTAAATATTCATCACCCCCGTGTATGTTTTAGCTAAATGTAAGACTATTTAAGTGCGTGTGTAGCTCAGTTTAAAAAAAAAAAGGCTTTTTTTTCTACATTTCTTTTGTTTACATTCTTCTAGAAGTTTTATTGAATGAGAACTTTCTATCTAAATCGAATTAATAGGGCTATTTTTGGTGTTCACTGCAAAGGTTTTAAAGGTGATAGATATTTAATTTTTATTGTTTTATTCTATTTTTTAAAAAATCAACTGTTGAATAAAATGAAAATAAATTACAAAAAATTAATATTTTTAATGCAAATACAAGAAGTAATTTCAAGAAAAAAATATGTTTCCTACTTCTGTATAATCAAAGTTGCATTTTTTAAAAGTAAAAATCTAAAAATATTAATTTTAAGTATGGTTAATAAGGCATGTAAGTGTATTAGACTAATCTTCACTGAATAAATATATATCATTAATAAAATGTAAGAAAGTTACATTTAATTTTTATCCACAGATAGAATCTTTATATATAATAATTCTATTACAATAAATTTGCAAATACATTAATTTAACTTTACAGAATAAAAAAAATTGAAGAGATCATTAATTATATTCTTTTCATTCTTTAAATCAATAAGTAATTTTTAAAATAAAGCATGTATAAGTAATTTTATGTCAATATCAAATTGCTACCATTGAGGCTGAATTTATTTTCATTACAGCTACAAGAAATACTTCTTATGCATTTCAGGAAATTAATAGATGTGAAATTTTTTTTTCTAAACAGGCGAAGAATAATATAACGTATCTGCAGCCAAATGGAAATTTCAGTTTAAAAACTCATTGTTTTTTACTCGTCGATCAGAATAATAGAATCTAAAAAATATCCTAAGTGATTTTCAAACAGTTGATGCGATAAAGGGGCATTTTTTATAGAATCCTTCTTTTGGGCAATAAAATACTTCTGTATATTCAAAGCTAAAAATGATATTTAAATTTTATTCATTCTTATAAAATGTCATGATGATTTTGACATTTTACTATTATAAGTTTTAAAATTGATAATATAAAATTTTACTTCTGATATTCTTGATTCCTTACTAGTAAATGTTGTCCTTGCATGTGATAACTGACTTTTGATTTTTTGATTTTGATCTGATTTTTTAATAGACAAATTACAATTACTGTTTACAAAATATTGCTGTTTTCACCATTTTAAAACAACACTATTGTTGTTTAAAATCCATAATTTTAATTTTGGAAGCTTAATTTAATTCCATTTTTCTAAATTTCACAATTTTTTAAATATGTTTTTCATAAATTTCAAAGGCATCCAATGTACTTTTATTAGTATAATAAATCAAACGAAAGTTTCAATTCCTAAACAAAATTTAAAAAAAAACATTAACCAAAATCACTGAGACAATTAAAAGGAACCAACATGATTCTTTTATCAAGATAATCTTGAGAAAAATCAATAAAATTTCTTTAAATTATTTAGACCTTTAAAATATTTAATTTTAATCAAATATATATGATGAAACTATGGAAAAAGATTGTAAAATAAATGAATAAGCGTCCTATGAAATAAATTGATATTTTAAATTATTCATTTCTTCTCGTGTTTTCACAATAAAAAAGATGGAAATGCAATGCCATGTCACTTTAAATGAAAGAAAAAAATGCATTTTTTAAAAGTAAAAATCTAAAAATATTACTTTTAATCATGGTTAATAAGGCATGTAATTTTCAACATTATTTGCTAATAAATAGAAAAGTGGATGAATGACTTAAGTTTAGGATATTATCTCACATTTTAAGAAGCCGATTTTATGATCATTCAAGATAACATATGAAACGAAAAAAATATATATATTGAAACTGATAAACAGGCATGTTTCATTGCCTTATACCTAATGTGCTATTATTTTAATGAGCATCTACATTTTTACTCACTCTGAAAAAAGGAATTAAGAAATGAAAACTTAAAAAAGCTTGTTCTTTTTTTTTTAAATGAAAAAATTAAAGGAAGATAAAAATTTATAACTTCAGATTTTTTTACAATATTGAGGAAAACTCTATTAATAGCTTTTGTAAAGATAGAGTAGATTGTAATACAGTCATGATCTTAAAATTTAAAAATGCGATCAAGAAAGAATTTTTATATTAATAACATTTTATCGCTATTTTACAATTAAGATGACTTTATTATGTTATCTACACCCATGGAGTATTTATTAGCAATAAATGAGTAATATAAATTTGAAATATTGGGACAAAAATGTTTTACTAAGGAAATTATGTTAAGTATTTGATATTTATATATTTATGACGTGATGAAAAATGTGATAGTATCTTATCATAGCACCAAATGTTGTTTCGCACCAAATATTCTGATTTCGAATCGGATGTTTTGTTTATAGATCATCATTAAGATATGAGCTCATAAATTTGTAGTAAAAGATCGTACATTTCTACATATTTTTACGAAATCAAATGATATTTCCAAATCTGGTTTGATTTATAGACCTCATAAATGAACTTTTAGTAACAGATGATATATTTGATAGCTTTAATTAAAGACCTCATATGAATAGAAATTCCTCAGTGGACTTTAAATTCCCGATTGGAAAATATAATTGGATATGATCAATAAATTTGTGATAAAAATTTTCAATGTGTATTTCAAACAAAACTGTTTAAGATTTTTTTGTTATCATTATTTGTGTTTTTTGGAATGTAAATAAAAGCTTTTGAGATAGAATTTTAATTTGAAAAGAACAATTTACATTCTGAAAAAGTGATTACAGATTATTAGAAATAATACTTACTTATACTGTAATACTCTATTTAATGAAAAATTTAGATAAAAATTTTGTTATTATAAATTCATGCAAATTTTTATACGATTTTTAATTCAGAATATTAAAGAAGTGAATATAAAGTTAAATTGAATTTTTATTAAGTTTTCTTGAATATTTATTACACGCTGTAATGAAAATGAACATCATTGTAAAGAATGCATTTTTGCCAGAAATTTTTTTATCCACTTAGAGTAAATTGATTTACAAAAAAATATTTATTATTTAATTTCTTACAAAAAGATGTAGCATTTTAATTATTCATTGTAATCTGAGAAGAGTGAAATATTTGTTGAAAAAAGAATCTTTGATGAAAGATACTTTGATAACGCAAAAAACAGAGTGAGTTACTTATTCATATCAAATAATCAAATTATCACACAAAGTGACTATTCATAAGTGCATTTCAAAGATATCTTGTAGTAGATATAATTTAAATCAATTAATTTCTTATTTCATTTAAATGATATATTTTGTAGTCTTTAAATATATATTCTATTTAATTGTCTTGTAATATTAAGAAGTGTTTTAATTTTCGGAATTTTACTTCCTAAATATGGAAGAAAGTCGATCTTCTGTATTAAGAAATCATTAACTTTTTATTTTTTTTTAAAGTAGTAACTTTTTAGGAGTAACTTTAAACTTAGATAAGGATTTTTGCGTTAATTTTTTTTTAAATTTTTTGACCCAATAATCAATTAAATAGCTTTTAAAAATAATATTATCTATTGAATAATTTTAAGATAAATCCAATGTGTCTAACTGAAACTGGAATGTTTTAAATAATTTTATCTCATAGTCAAATTATTTAAAACCATGACCATAATTAAGCGTAATTTTTCAAACTTTTTTCCTTTTGATTACATGAATTAATTTCTTGAATAACTCTTAACAAATACGTTCTTCTCGTTAGAATATATTGGCATGCACTTATTTTATAAGTATTGTGTTAGCATAGCATTTATGGGAATATAGTTAAATTATTCATGAAATACAAATAATATTTTAAGAGTGTATTTAAAAAGGTTAATCTTAATTCGTATAATAAAAGTCATATTTAACTTTATAATACTTTACTGCTCGTATATCTTATTTATTCACTTTCTTTAATTAGATAGCTACTAATATAGTTAAAATTAGTTATAATAATTAGTTATGTTAGTTAACCCAAAAATCGCGATATTTTTACATAAATAAATGTTAAACGAAGGAATATATAAGAATTTAAAAAAAATTAAACATATTTCATCTTATTAATTTGCTTTTACAATCAAACAATAATATAAAGTTTAGTTTAGGCTTTATATCTGCTAATGACGTTTCTTTTAAAATTTCTTTCAATCGTTTGATTGCTGGATTTGATACTTTGAATTAAAAAAAGACGTGAAGAAATATTCAAAGTATTTCAAAGCGCTGAATTATACTAACAATTTATTTTTTTCTCTGCATCTAAATTCCTTATATTATATAGAACCAAACGTTTTTCTAATTTGAAAAAAAAACTCTAAATACTACTACTTAGAGTAAATACTACTACTAATTTTTTTTCTGAGCTGTTCTATTTCAAAAAACATCTTATTTTATATGACATTGCTATTAATTTATATTTAATTTATTGAGTTTGCATAGTCTTTGGGGGGTATTTCAAATTCTCAAATATGTTGTTATTATTTCACGGTTTAAAAAAATAAACCCCATCACATTTAGTTATTTTAAAAAAATTAAATTTAATAAGAATGTGCAATAATAATAATTACATTATTTTTTATTCTTATAAACAATTTTAAAGATGTATATTATGATCAATACGTGATAGAAACATGGAATTTAAGAAAAATTCAGAAACACAATAGAGTATAAAAATTACAAAAAAACCACAATAAAAGAGTTTTTTAAGAGATGTTAATTCGGCTTATTAATGAACATTAATTTGATCACAATTTTGTAAAGATTAAAAAATTTATAGTTCTCTCCGCATTTTTTTAAAGATCTGTCTTTGGTTTTTGAAGAAATTTTAATGTCGTTTCTTTGCAGTCTGTGTAGAATTTTTTTTAATTTCCCCTTAGTTTATTGAATCGAAATCTTCATCATTAAAAATCCATTTTAATAACTATTTATATTTGAATTCAATATCTATATGCCAAAAATGCAACATTCTAATTAAATAAAAAAAATATTTTTCTACAATGTTATTGAGTTGAAACTCGAATGACGTACTCATTGTTTGAAAGTATTTTCTAGTAGATTTTGTTTTCCTTGCCTAACATTTTTTTTTGAAATTCTTATTTATGATTATAGCAATTGCATTTTCATTTATTATTTTTTCAGTTATATATAATTTACTTTCATTTGTAGTTTCGTTATATATTTTTTGCATTATAATCTCAGTAAGTAAATCATTTAAGATGTTTTTTCCTCAGAAAATTTTAAATTTTAAAATCATTTTCACTATGAATTTAAAGACTCGTTAAATTCCTATAAAATTGCATTTTTATTTCAGGAGGTTCTATTGAGGTCCTGAACGATAAATTTAAAATCCATCACGATAAATTTAAAAATATTCTTTTAGTTAAAGTACCTCTTTCCTTTAAAAATCTCTTTAGCTTTATTTTTCATATGTATTCAGAATTTATTTGAGGATGTAACTTAAGATTTAAGCAGAAGCTGATTTTATCCATCCTTAATGCCTTCTCCTTTAAAGATAGAATGTTTAATTTTCAATCGGTGTTGAATTCAACACACGTGTAGTTTAGAAAATATATTCTTTGCATAAACATTAATATTTATTAGGACTAATATGTTTCATTAAATTTGTTCAACTCTGTGGGACTAACGATATGCTATGAAAATATAAACCAACATTATATTTTCAAATAATTCCAAAATGGATGAGAGAAGATTTTAAATGTGCAATTTCATATCCAACTCACATTCAAGCGTTTAACGTTGTAGAATCATAAAATTTTTCAAAGATTTTCATCTTCTTTTAAGACGAGTATTTAATCCTTCAAATGGTGTATCGGTACTTACTTAACAACGTGGAGATCTTCATCGTCTGTCGACCACGGAAATTTCCAATAAGGATTTCTCGATGCGTGTAGTTTCGAAGGTGATGTTATTGGAAATAGTTTAACTCTAGAATTAAAGTGCTGAATAGGAAATCAATTCTGGATACCGTAATTGTTTTTTGAACCCATATGGTAAGGTTAAAGTTGAAATACATTAAAAAAATCTTTATTAGACACATTGAGATTTTAATAGCATTATTTTCAAATGAAATATAGGAAATTTTGCATCATTTTACTCTTAAACTATCTTCTTCTTTATCACGGAATTCTTTGTTACAACTATATAATCCGATTTTCGTTAAGCGCAAGAAAATAAAATTGATGCAACAGAAAGAAAATAGAATAACTCTAAAGTATTTATTTGTAATTATTTAATTTAAAAAATAAAATAACTTTTCTCAATTTAAGGTTAACTTCTTAAAATTTACTTAAAGTTGTTTGAAAGAAAACATTGAGAATTAAAGAATAGTATTGTTTATTGATGAATGCAAATGTAGCATTTGTTTTTGTAATACTGATTCTCATACAAATTGCGTTGTAATGACAAATAACAGAATCAATAAATACTGCGACATGATTACAAACGAGTAAATTGGATCTTTCTTAGTTAAATATAATTAAAAGCGTTTGTTATAATTATTTCTTTATATATTTTAGTCCGTTCTGTCCATTGTAGATTCGGGAAATACTAAATCACTGACCGCTGCAGCCGCCATGTATTCCTAGATCATAACAGATCTACTCTTATGTTTAATACACTTTACTGAATACTTAATACTGTATTCTTATTTCTTTAGTCTTCATATTTTTGCGAGCTCATGTGTGCTATACTATTCAGTCCATTTCTCATTATTAATTAAAATATAATTCCAAAAATAAAAACCCTTACTTTTTGGCAAACAGTAGACGCTTTTTCTAATTCGATTTTGTGGTGATTTATTTCTTATGCGGAATCCCGTCATGTAACTCCTGTTTATGAAGAATCCTTATACCTCTTTTACTTACTGTCTTCTCTGATGGTTGAGAGATGCTTTGATATATTTTAACAACACTTGCAGATATATCAAATTTGACCTATCATACTACTACTCTTACTTCTGTATCAGTTAAGGTGTCTTGCTCTACATGCTCTCTGAAAATCTTTAATTCATCTTTATTAGGCATATTTACCAAAAAATTTCTTCACCATTCAATGGTTTCTTTCAACAGTTTTTAATACTTTTCTTAAAAATTTACAATTTTTTTTCAAGCTTGTAATAATGTTTTCAGTTTCTAGTGCTGTTTATTTTTCCATCGCAAAATCTCCCAGATTTTTCTAGAAATGTTAACAAATTCAAGCAAAATAGAAGACTTTAACTTATATCAAGATCTTTTAAGAAAATAAATGGTTATATATATAAAATTAAAACATTTGAATGAAAATGAAGGAGTGACGGATATTTATCTTTTTAGCACATAAAATTGGATGATCTTAGGTTTAATTTGATTTGCTTCTTTACGTATTTTATTTCAATTGAATCTTTACAAGATTTTAGATTTTGCTGGAATAAGTTAATAATAATAAATATCTACTTTACATTTTAAGTCAATGATATATTTTCCATATCAATCATGAGTGTTTATTTTCTTTTGACTCTTGTGGTAGATGTACACTTTTTACTAGTGTTTCGTAACTTGTTTGCTGTTAGCAAAAGTCTGTGAATAATGAGCTTAAAAAATAAAACTGAAAAGATCATTAGAATGTGCACTAATCTTCAGTGTTCCATTTCTGAATTGAGTAGTTGCATTTATAAAACTTGAATTTCGCTTGATAATTGTCCGCCATTTTGGTTCTAGAGGAAATAAGGTCGCACAAAAACTAAGGAAAGATAACGATCAGTACCCGAAACATACATGCTTGGTCGTAAATATCTGGAAGAATTCAGTATATATTATACACATCTATCATAAGACTTTTTCTGAAACTTCCTCCATCCATAATAAAAAAATCACTGTCATTTATTTAGTCATTTAGTTGATTAAATGGCAGTGTTAAATATAAGTTCTCAATAAACCATCTGCGAAATGTGTCTTTGAGATGTTCCTTTAGTCCATTGTTGCTGCTTTTAAATGTGGCAAACATAAACAGTCTGTTCATTCAACGAATAAGATTTATCACATTGATTATTTTTTTTTTGGGGGGGGGGTATTAAATGTCAGTTTTCTATTAGATGGCATTGCTTCTTTTCCGAAAATAGATATTTAATGTACTACAACCTAATAATATTTTTTTCCTTTCTATGATTTTCTGCGATAGTATTTTGTAGTTCAGAATTAATTTTCAAGAAGACCAACAAAAACATTTTAAGGGTAAAATTTATGCTATGTTTTTGTTTATTTATTTTGCGGCATTTGTCATATTATAACGGACTTTGTTCGACTTTAGAGCGGCCTGAATGTTTCAGTAATAGTATGCTATGTACTGAAAGTGACAGTTCGCATGTTCGTATCTGACTGCAAGCAAGGGATTGTAACTCATTTGTTATTGATTTACTTTCTGTTATTTCTTGTTTGTTCTAGAATGTTCTCAAAATTTCTGTATCCTTCTAAATCTAAAAAAATTGAGGCATTTCGTTATATTCATGAAACAGATGTAAGGCTTAGTTTCTTGAATAATGTCTCGAGTTGAAACTAGCGAGCGTTAACTTTACCTTAGACTACAGACAGTTTATTTTCGTGAACTTTTTTCTGCAAGAAAATGTTAAAACAGTTTCAAAATTAAAATCTATGAATTAAAATCAGAATTTCTAAAAATAATTGGTATTTTGGTATAACAAAAGATTGTTTCAAATACAGATTTTTTTCATCCAAAGTTCAACCATATTTTTTTGATCATATGTATTTGATAAATGCATATGATGAGACATGTATGTGATAATATTAAAGATTAAATTACCAATAAAATTATAACTAAGACATTTGAATAGTGTTACACAAAAGTTCTTCAATGTCGTTTGTATAAATTCAAAATAAATTCATAATCAAAACTTCTTTGTATTTCAGAAACAATTTTCCATTTATTTAGACGAAATAAGTATCGATATACACTTTAAAAATACAGTATTTGAGGAACTGCCATTTATTTTGCTATTCAGATTATAATTTATCGTAATTTTTGTAATCAAGATCAGGATAAGGATAACAAAACATCCTCTGTTACTTAGTTATTAGGTTCCATTATTTACAAGCAAAATAAGTGAAAGTTGAAATAAGTAATGGGTATTCCAAAAAAAATCTGTTACAGGCCGAAGAACAGAAACTTTTGTTAAATGTCTTTTTAACTGAGCTCAAAGTACGCGATCTCAAGGAGGCATTTCGCCATTAACAATCGATTTCCAATTTCTATGTTTAATTCCAGGGTTAAACTATTTCAGATAACAGCAGTACTAAAATCGTTTCTTCCGTAGAACATTTATTGGGAAATTTCCATTCGATGGATCATTAAGATAACGATAGTGTTAAACAAGTATCGATAAGTAATTAAATATTTTAACCAATTACTTCCTGCATGGAAAAAGAAATATATAATTGCTTCAAAAATTCACAGGCAAAACATATAAAATCAAGACATTAGTTTACGGTTCTTTAAAAAAAATATTAGCTTTGAAATCCACTTATTTTTAAAAATGTATCATCTTAAATTATTTTACTTTCATCTTCATCAGTATCATTTTTGCATTCTAGTACATCTTATCATTTGTGGCCATGATGTACGTTTCAAATATAATGTTAAGGCTAAATTTGATATCCATCTCTTCAATGTATTTCTGTCATGCATGGGTATAAATTTAGTTTCTGACTCTTTAGTTATATTCACCGATTCAATATGTTCAAATGTATTCTTGAAAAGCATTGTTGCAATGTGATGTATGACTTTCTAAGAATGCCATGCCAAAAAAAGTTGACACAGTTTGGTTTGGTTTTATAAAATCCATTCCCTAATCATTTAATATTTTGTTTTCTTTTGAATAAATATATATCTTAAATTTAAAGTGAAAAACGATTTACGAATTAATTACTCATAGAAAATAATGAAAGGAGCACAGAAATAATTATAATTTTTCCTACATGATTTAAGCATATTTCTTATTTGCTCCAGTTTACTTGTAATTTTTTAAAAATATATTCTTATATTTTAACATTGATTTTTTATTGTTTTGTTCTTTTCTTATATATGTCTCTGCTATTTATGTATATTTTAGCCTATACCTCCCTTCTTTCAGCAAATAATAATAATAATAATAATAATAAACCGTTTATTCTCTTAAGTGTATCTTAAGAAACTCCAATTGAAAAATATAATTGCATATATAAATAATCGAAAAAGATAATTTTTTGAAATATAATAAGAGTTTCTGTTTTTTTTTTTTTTTTTGCATTAAAGTTTGTTGAATACTTAAAATTCCATTTATACGTGTTCAAGCATTTGTTAATATTCTAAGAATATCCAGAGTAAGCTTAAAAATAAGAAAATTATTTTTGCAAAACAGCTGTAAAATGACAATTTCAAGTGTTATTTTTCCAAAATAGTTCAAAATAAGTTCAGTAGCCTATCGGTCCCATATAAATTACAAATAATGAATTATAAAAAATAATCAAAATACAAAAAAGATCTTAAAAAATAAATGATGCTGTATTAAAAAGAAAGTAACTTATTCAAAATCGTTACCAACTGACCAACTAAACAAAAATATCTGCAATCCAGAAAAAAAGGGTGATATTGTAATATTAGATACAGAGAGGGTTTTTTTTATTTAATATTTAATTACATTTGTGATTTGATATCCAATTTCAGGCAGGGTTTTTTTTAAAATGAAGTACCAATTTGAATTCATATCGCAAGTTCGAATTTTTTTTTTATTGTTTGAAAAAGAAAGAAATAAGAATGGGAATGATAAGAAAAAACATCAAGTTCTTTTCAACTTTTCAGTGAGAAAATTGCTTAATTCCGTTTCAAATTTCCTATAGGAAAAGTTGATGAAGAAGAAAATAACATTTAATCTGCAATGCTTTTTCAGAACTAAGAAAGCAGAGAAGCAAATTCATTTTTTTTGAAATTTATTAAATTTTTAATAAACCGAAATAAGAAGTGCAAAGTTCTACAAAATATTTTGGATTCCAATCAGGCATTTTTTAACAGCTGGAAAAGAATTTTCCAAATAAAGTTTCGAAATTTAATAATTTCAAGTTTTGAAAATATACAATTAACATTTTAATTTTTTTTCGTTCTGTCGAAAAAATAGCCTTCAGATATTATGAAAAATTTTTACTGCTCAAGCAAAACAGTCTAGTCGATGACATTTCAGAAAACTTTATTTAAAAACTTAATCGTTTATTTTAAAGCAAATAATATCATCCTATACTTCTTTTTTGTATTTCAAAATTCTTAAGTTCTTAGAAATTAAAAACTTTTTTAAAAATAAACAATTTTAATTAAATAAGGCTTAAATTTTGAGAATAAAGATTCTTGTAATTTAGAATGTTTAAAAGCTTTTCTTTTGGAAATTGAATTTGAATATTTTCCAAAATTAGTAATCTTGAAACTAATATTTCATTTACTTATTCAAAAAAATTGGCACTTATTTTTGCGACATTTTCATGATATTATTATATTTGAATTATGTTTTTATTCATTAATTTTTAACCAAAGATTTTTTATATAATTTTTAATTTTAAATTAATAAATACTTATTTATTTATAAATATATTACAGTGATAACATTCACAAATAACATTTATGCATTTATAAATAATATATTAAATTATATGAATGCATTATATTAATAAATGAAATGTATTTTTTTATTTAATTAGTGTGATAGTTAAAATATTTTGTTTGAATTGTTGACATGCCTGATGTATCTTTTATGCATAAAAATTGTCGTCTTTTGAAACAGACAAGCTCTAGTGCAAAAAAGATACAAATCAAAACATAACATTTATTTAACCACTTAGATTTATATGCATTTTTAAGAAATAAATTAGCTGAAATTACCTATTCTTTAACTGTAAAATATTTCGGAATTGTTGGGTATTGTGTTTATTCCTTTATATTCGTCAAATAACAACAAAATATCTTTAATATTTAAATATATTTCTTTTTTTATCAACTAATATATTTAAATGTTAGGAATATATAAATTAATTTCTAGTGTTTTAAAAATTTATTTAAATTAAATAGCAAATAAATATCTGTAAACAGTATAACTAAACTTTTGTATTAGAATTTGAAAATTTGCATTTTAGATATATTTATCCCGAAAAAAGACCGATGTAATCCGATTTAAAATTTTATGTAGGCATCAGGTTCAAATAAGATTTCATTGCAAGAATTGCATTGTAATTCATTATGAACAAATTATGCTAAATCGGATGTAGCATGGAAAAAAAAGCACTTGAATTCGAATTATTTTTAGTTAACATCGTGAAAAACTTTTGTCAGTAGATATGCCGTCAATACGGCATAGGCAAAAACGATTAATTCACTACTTTGAAATTTATAAAATTGTAACAGTTTCAACGAATTTGAATTGTTATTCAAATATAAGTATTTTATACATACAGTTGCCTAATTAATTTAAAGGAAATCGAAAACAATTATACAGCGCTTTTTCTTGAAATATAATGTTATAAATTTTTAAATATATATATATATATATGCTAATAATTAACAATACATAAATTAAGTTTTTAATATGAATTTTTAAAAAAAAACATAGTCATGAAGAATTAGTTTCAAATCAAATCAAAAAATGGATCTGGATTTCCATCCATAAGAATGACAGGCATTCATCTAATTTTATAAATTTGAAAACAGAAATGAAAATAATTTTAGAGTTGCAGGTTCAAAAGACGCCATTAAACAAATCATGAATTTTTTTGATTATCAGTAATTTTTTAATGTTATATTTATTTCATAAAAACATCCTTTATTTAAAAAATATAAACTATCCGCTGAACATGAAATCCAATAAACTATCTAAAATGGTTGTAGTTATTTTTTTTTTACTTAATTTTTTTCAAGATACTAAACTAAATATCTCCTTTACTAAAATATCATTTATTTTTTAGTAATAAAAAATAAAACGCATGTGGGAAAAGAAAAAAAAATCTCTAGGGAATAGTATAGCTTAAAAAATCCCTTTGCAGTTATTTGTCTAACTAATGTATTTGTCAATATAATTTTGTATAAATGTTTTAAATTAAGAGAATAAAAAAAATTCGGTTTATTGTCTCACCTTATAATACATATTCAAAAAATATATTATTTCCCTTTTTTTCATTTTCACAGATTTACAATAAATGATTATGTATTTGAAAGATAAAAGGTTTACTATTTAAGAATAATATGCATATATTGAACCCTTCTATACTTTTAATTGTCTCTTTTCAGTCTTGCATTTTTTATACATTTTGCATAAACAAGATGCTCATCTTTTTCTTATAAAATTATAAATAATATGTAGTAAAAGGTAAAATATTAAAATGATCAAAATATTTATAAAATGTTTCAATATCAACTATTTTATTGGAAAATGGAAAGATAATAAATATATTTCTCCTGAATTTTATGAACGTTAGATAAAATCTAGAACCAAATACACTTCCCAAATGATGCATGGTAGATTTTATAAAGATAATGCTTGTCGTCACATAAAAGATACATATATTATTCTTATTTTGTGACTAGCATTTTTTCGGTGCTCTGAAAAACGCGTAAAGTATAGCAAAATTTTGATATATAGGTTTAACCTTATTAAAATTAGATTACACGAAAGAAGAAAAAAATAGAAAGGGAGGAAGGAGGCGTTACAAAATTAAAGAAGGAAAAATATAGCTTTGTTTTCTTTTCGGGTCAAAAGTTTATTTTATTGTTCAGTTATTACTGAATTTGAGAAGAAAAAATAAAGTCCTTATCTTATTCAAAGTTTCGGAGTATTATGGGAGTCACTCTTATGACGCTATCATTTTTCTCTTACTTTTGAATAACTCTGTTCCTGTCAGCATCAATTTTCTACTCTGTGTTTTTAAATTACCACTATCACATTTTTCTTTTGAAGTTCTTTGTGATATGTTATGAAACAAATAAAAGTAGCAAAATTGTACTTCAAAATTGATTTGAAATAAAGGCATATTAAAAAATTGAATTAAAGTTAGGTTTTATAATTTAAATTATTGGAGATTGCCTATTGACTTTCTTTAATTGTAAAAGTTTGATGGATTTGAAATTTTATATAAGGATTTTATTAAATAAGCATAAAAATGCACAAACTAATGGTTTTTTTATTTCAAGTACTTGGTTGATATCCTCTTCATTTCCCTTTCCTTTGATTATGTGTAACTTCTGATAGTCTTTTTTTCTTGTGAGTTGCAAAAAGCATCAATTTTCAATATAAATTAATGCGATGCGGTAATAAAGTAATCTAAAGTTATTTTATAGACTCTAAACAGTAATAATGATTGGTGTGTCTGCTGTGAAAAATTAGGGGATGAGGAAATAATAAAATATTCTGGAAAGTAAATCTAGTAGATGAAAAAAAATTTTTTACTAAATTTATTTCAGTTGAAATTCGTTATCATTAAGTATAATATATTCATTCAATATTAAGTAATAAAAACTTAGCTTAATAAAGTTGAAAAACTAGATTTAATAATTGATTATAAGTAACTTCTGATATATTTTTTCTCGTGAGTTACAAGAAGCATTAATTTTCAATATGATTCAATGCAATATGGTAGTAAGTTAATCTAAGAGTATTTTAGCGACCGTAGACAGTAATAATGGTTAGTATGTCTTTTGTGAAAAATGATAGGATGAGGGAATAATAAAATATTCTGGAAAGAAAATTTAGTAGAAAAAAATATTTTACTGAATTTATTTCAGTTGATATCCG
The DNA here is from genome assembly GCA_026289955.1 of Argiope argentata. NCBI lineage: Eukaryota > Metazoa > Arthropoda > Arachnida > Araneae > Araneidae > Argiope > Argiope argentata. Next base: position 2,495,953 of record JAOUZG010032859.1, on the reverse strand, counting down.
TTATCATTTGGTAAACTGTATCCATTAGATATTAAGTAAGAAAAAATATTTCAAAACTGCATTTATAATTTTTAGTTTTATAGTTTACATTGCTGAAATCCACACTTCTTATTACGTCTACACTGATTTTCTATATGCAGGACAGATATAATTAAATAATTATAACGATTAAAAGGAAATCTGATGTACATATTTTAATGCATCATGTCAAAACATAATTTTGTGAACTTCCAAGCGTCATGTGCAAGTTAAATTATATTTTTATTAATTTTTATTATTTTATTGAATGAGTCAGTTTAGTATTGCAAACGATCCAAAATAATTTTATCTCGCACTTATTGTTAAAAAAAATATCACATTTCTTGTTTATTTCCTTTCACATAATCGCGTGCTCAAAAGGACATTTCTCTAGGTTTTATTTGCTGTAGTCATTAACTTATTTTTTTAATCAAAGCTTTTGTAAATGGGATGGCATCACGTTATTAAAAGCTGAGATGCTCGTGCAGATAGTAAAATTTCAATCTTTCGCCTACGAATTTTTATTATTTTTCGGCTACGGGTTTTGTTAACGCCACAAACCACCCAATTTCTAAAACAATATCATGCTCTGACTTGATAATAAAATATTATTTTTTAGAAATCACTCCATTGAATAAAAAAGAACAAAGTGATTGCCAAACAGTCGTTCAACCTGATATTATATGATGATAACTAACTTCACTGAACTTAAATATTGTTTGTAATTTTTTGGAAGAACTAGTTTAAATACTCAAAATAAGTATACATTTAATCGTTGATTTTTATTATTGTTGCTTCGAATAGTCTAGATTTGTTTCTAATGCTAACTTATTTACAAAAATTCCGCATGATAATCTTTTTTTTTTGGTAGCTAATTGCTTTAATAGAAATTTCTTTCTCACACAAATTAAAAATATTTTTCTCTGGGTAATAAAGGAATTGTAATTACAAAGAAAATAAAATTATTTTCAGTAAAATAAAATTATTTTCAGTAATTATTTGTCAAACTTATTATATACTGCTTTATCAATCGATAAGTATCCTGAATAATTATTTCTAAATCTTCCTTAAATCATATTTAGTTACTTCAGCTGTTTCTTTTTAAATAATATGCATAGCTAATCGACTAAATTGACCACTTTATATTTGTAAATCTGTTTTCTTAAATAGATAGGAATTCAATCTTATCACTGATAACTATAAATGTTGTACAAAATTCTCAAAATAAAGCATAATTTCAACATTAAAAAGTCAAACATGCATGTAAATAAAATAATAATGTTGAAATCTTCCATGTATTTTCAGGCTCTTGTAGTCGAGAATATAGAATCAGTAAAAAAATGATTAATACAAAATTAGAAAGTAAAAAATTAAATACGATTTAACTCTATCTTTAATGAAAATTCCAAGTGACTATTGCAGGAAAGTACACTTGGGGCCTGATATGCTTGGTTATTGCTGCCAAATCTATCTACTTTCAGTTAATTGTGATTGTCTTAATACATCTAGGCCTTCTTTGCTCACCGAGAAACTAGCCCTTAGAGGGCAGGTAGGTTTTCTATTACCACTCAAAGACTATCAGAGTATCAAAATTGTGGGATCCTCTTTGGAAAATCGGCCCCTAAATGACATGGCTGTCTTCGAGGACTTATTAGGAGGTGGGACATTTTTTTTTTTTAATTTGGAAGAAAATTCAATTTCCCAGTATTCAATTGTACCTGGACTCAAACTGGTAGGAAGGGCTTAAAGAAATTTTAAAGCGTAAGCAGGAGTTTCGTAGTGCCTATCTTATAAAATTAATGTGGACGCCTTTGAAAAGAAATCTTTATATAGTCATTTATTTTATACAAGTAGGAGAACCCATGATTGCAAGAAATAAAAAGACGTAAGCGAATTCAGAGAAAAGTTAATTTTTGGCATCGTAAATTGCATAAAACAATACTTAGAATATTAAGTTTCATTTATAATTATAATACAATTTGAAAGTAAAAAAAATGAGTAGCACACTGCATTAGAAGCAAAAGCCCTCTTGCCATTGTTTAGTAAAAGAGTTAAAAAGTCCTGCTTAAATCCTGAAAATTTTCAAATCATTTTAATAGAATTTGGAGAGAATTCTTTAAAAAATCTAATCGTCGCCCTTAATACGCATTTAATGTGTTTCAAAATTGAATTAAAATCACATTCATAGTCACAAGGATACGAGCGCAATGCGAACGTTACCGGTATCAAGTCGATAATTCACATATTCAAGGGATAATAAAGATAAGAGAAAAGAAGAATTAATACCTTTCTCTCTTTGAACTAAAAGTTACTTCAAAGATGTGGATCTACAATAAAAATGAAAGAAAAAGTAGTCATCGTCACTTAGTTTCATCTTCTGATATGTGAATGTTATCACATTTATCATTATAATAGAAAACAAAAAGAGATGAAACAACACTACTCACGAGTAGAAAGTTTTGAAAGATGAAAGGAATATATATCGAGAAAGAGTATTCCCTGTTTTTTTAATCAATTTCATTTATTTCTCTTACCCTGTCGCTGAAAAGAACTTTTATCTTTCCTCTCGATAAAAGATCAAGAAAAAAAAGGCTGTACTCCTTATAGTTTTTTTTAAACCTGAAATAAAAAAAAAATTCTTGGATGGAATTGGAAATTCATTTTTGCTGTAACTATTACATATAATCAATATCGACAAAAATGTATTTTTTATTAACATATATAATCCTTACTTTTTCCCAAAACCTATGAAATCTATAAAATTAATATTTAAAAAAATCTATCTAGAGTTTTTCAGAAAAATAGAGAAGATGTTGAAATTTAAAACTTTTCCTTTCAAACTTCTTTTATCCTGCATTCAATTTTAATTAAGTAACTCAATTTTAATTAAACACTCAATTTTAATTAAGTAATATTTTATCTTTTACTTAATATCTATATTTAGGTTTATTTTCTAACAAGTGGAATTTTCTGTTAATTTCTTACAGGAATATTAAGTTTAAAATTGAAATATTTATTGTAATTAAAAGTGAAGAAATAGCATAAAATTTTAAAATGTTATTTGGCAGTTCAGCTACTTTATCTAAGTGAATATAGTTACAGCATAGAATTTTAAAAAGACTTTTAATCAAGTTATTATTTTAATATCCACAACTTCGGCCCATTTGACTATAAGGATTTCTTCATAGAAGTAATTTGAATAGGCTTCACAATATTGTACTTAACATAAAAAAAATTAGCCTCATTAAAATTTAAATACGTAGAACACTAATAGTTAGTTATGAAAACAAGTATTTTAAAGATGCTCTGAATGTAATTATAAAAGAAATAAACTTTTGATTTATCTGGTTTGTAAATGTATAATTTCTTCGTCCTTTTTTAGATGCTTCCGTTGTTTTCAAATTAAGACATAAGTAAGATTGAAATTTAGTTTTAAGTTGGTGGAGAACAAGATGGAATAGAAATATGCAACAACTACAATAATGATTATAGTAGCATTAAAACTTAATCATTATCCGATTGAAGGTCTGAAATATATCGATAAACATTTCCACCTGTCCCAAAAGGTGTACATAATCTAAATAAACGTCGCAGTAGCACAATTATATTCAATTCCAAAATAATTATACAAGTAATTCATGCTATAAATGTGCATTTTTAGATAAAAATATTTCATAACAATGAAGATAAATATCATCAATTAAATAAGCTTAAACTTGTAACATTTTTATACAACTAACAATGAATATTATTTGATAATTTATGAATATTTAATCCAAATTGTATATGGAAATATCATTTTTATTCATTAATACTTTCTAATGGTGCCCAATAAATTTTATAACTTAAACTATAAAAAATATTTAGATTTTTTTAAATCAAAAATGAAAGAGAACCTTCTTTGGATATCTCCACCCTTTTATCATTTAGCAGGGATTTTCTAATATTTTTTTTTAAAATCTTATGAAAACACACTTTTTCCCAAGAATATTTCATACTATTTTTTAATCTTTCTTAAGGAAACAAAAATTCAAAAAATGATTAAAATATTTTTATACACTTTTTATTAAGCAATATTTTATGTGTTATAGTTTTTATACCCTATGATAATAATAGTTAAATTAAAAATTCGAAATCCAACACATAAAACTATGGCAAAAGTATGTAGAAATTGTATAAAAATACATGATTAAAGAGTAAATTCATTGCAGTATGACTTGAAAGTTTTCAGAATTAAAAGTAAAGACTGAGAAACGAGAACACATTAAATATTTCAAGGGAAAATGAATTTTAAAAATCTACTTATCTTTGTACAAAAAATAGGTATTTCTTTTTGTACATTTAGATAGAAGTAGGTCTTTGTCCCCGAACTAAGGATAAAATTTCGTCTTTTTGATACTAAATATTGGGCTCCTTCGTAACTGAATCTCAGCTGAAATCGCATTTGGGACTGAAGAGACTTGCCGAAGATAAATTGTGAAGGATTCCAGTAAGGAATCCAAATGTGAAAACGAGAAAAGATTCTTGTCATAGAAAAAATAATAATAAAATTCATTTGGGAATTCATGAAGTCCGAAGTATCGCCATTCAAAAATTGAAACTAGTTTCTATTCGGAATAAGAAGAAAATACTTCGGAAAAGTTGTCTCTGAAATTTTGATTCCGTCCTTGGGTCCAGGTAGGATTTCAATTTCTTTTGGGTATAAAAGTAAAAACTGAAACAGAATTCAAATCTTTTTAACGAATTATTATAAAAAACGACCATATAAAGAATTAATTTTCTTGTTTAAACGAATTATTATAAAAATTTAATGATATAAGGGGGCAAATTTCTTGTTGAAGCGAATTATTATAAAAAAATAAACTATATAAGGGACTAAATTCCTTGTTATATTTAGATGTGCATTTTTTAGGTTTATTCTTTTTTTTCTGTTACTGTTAACTGTTATTCTTTTTCAAAAAGGATATTTTATATTTTTGAGAGAAAATTTAAAGCTATTTAATAAGCTTTTAATGTCATAATTCCTGATACGCGATATCCACTTTGTACATATTTATTTTCATATTTATCAATGAGATCCCCAATAAATTATTTTTAAATGACTAATTTATCTCATCCAGATGTAATAACGATATAATTGGTTGGTTAATATACCTTTTTCTTTTGTAAATGCAATAATTTCACTGATTTATTATTATTATATTTGATAAAGTTACATGGCGAGAAAATAATACAAGAAAATAAAAAAAGCATATTTTTCTATTTTTATTTTATAAACAATTCGTATAGTAATTATTATTTTAGTTAAGGTATGAATTCATCTTTATCAGTATTGATTAACATTTAGATAATAATTTAATTACAATTTACAAAACTCAAAAGGAATTATTGTCAGCAACTAACTTAGTTTTAATTGGTTGCAAAGAAGATATGTTAAGGGTGTGAATCATGAAGAACATCATACATATTCTTTAGAATGACGTTCAAATTTTCTTTCCCAAATTATAGTAGAGATGATAGTTGAGTGCAATTATATAATTTTTGAATACTAATTATAAGTGCCATAATAAAATGTAATGGTGCAATTACCGCATGTCACCATTACGCATTAATCGAAAAACGCTTAGAGCATTTAATCGAAAAATGCTATACTATTGCACTTACATTGAAGTCACATAATGTTTCCTTATACTTAATGTACAATAGATCCTAAATTATATCTTCAGGGTCCATTTGATACTCAGTAATTGTCTCTATATTGGAAAATATGAATATATCTTTTTCTTATGAGTTCATATATTTTTCTCATGTACAGATCGATTATAATTAATGTTACGATTTCAAAAGTCGATAATTTTGAAACTGTTAGATTCAGCAGAAGGTTTTGTAGAAATAGTGAGAGGCAATGGATTTTGTTTGGCGAAGGAAACCATAGTTACAAAATATATCATCAGATGGCTTGGTCAGGGCTCATATTGTCTACAGATATGCAAATTGCTTATACATAGCATGCGCACTGGATATATAGCTGCTATAAAACTACAAGCACCATATCTTTGCCTGAATGCTTTATCATGATTCTATGAAGAATCGTGCTCTGCTCTTGAAGTTTTTTTAAAGAACAATGACAGTATTCTTACAGCTATCAGGATGCTCTAGGCATTAAAATACATAAACCCGGTCCAATAACCACAATCAAGTAACCAGTTCTTTTGACATGAAACAGGGTAAAGAATGGGAAACAGTTTCAGCTGCGACAGTGGGGGCAACATTACAAAAACAGACTTACAGTGATGCTTGAATCAGCGATGTGCGAGGATTTGACCGAATATTGTACATGCTTTAAAGTAAGGTGCGTAAATTCCTACGAACATATGGTGTCTTTACTATAGAAAATAACTCATGTGCAGCAGTTGATACCAGCTGATTGGAAGAAAATTAACCTTTTACCCTACTATTTCTTTCTCTGATGGAAGTGGAAAACGGATGACAGTGGAACATTCAGTGGTGGATGTGGTGGATGGTGGACAGTGAAACATTCAATATTTGAGACATGTATTTATGGTAAATTGGGGCAAGATATAGTTGCCAAATTGGCTACGTTGTCCCAGGTAGGTTCTGTGCACTTGCAATGGATTCCTTCTCATGTTGGTATCCATGGCAATGATGTCGCTGATATACTTGCCATGGAAGGTAGTAAATTCTCTACTCCTCCATCATCTGTTTTAAAAGTCTCAGAGAATCATTCCATGTTTATTGACAAAATAAAATCAATTTGGAGGATTCCTCCAGAACACGATTGGCACACCGCAAAGATATTATCTTTGCAGAGCACCTGCTGAAGACTTGCCCAATCTGCATTAGTTAGGCTAAGGTCTGGCCACATTAGAAGTCTGGTCTTCACCGGTTCTAACGCGACCTTTTCTTCTTGTCCTTGCTTGGCTATTTATTGCCTCTCTCTCTCATATTGTTAATTGTATCGGTGCCTCTGTGAGGCAACTGTCGGATGAGAGCGATAGCGTTTTTGACCTTCTGGTGCGACACGATCTTTTGGACTTGGTCTAGAGGTCTAGACCAAGGGGATCAGCAACAATAACACATTTTGTGGTTTAATGAAACCCATTTCTATTTCCCACCGTTCAGTAAATTCGCAAAGGTGCAGGATATGGATGACCGGGAATCCGTTCCAGCTATAGTTATTATTCATTTAATCTGAAACGGTCACAGTGTAGTGCGGTATAATGGCAGCGCTTATCATCTATCCGTTTTATTCAAAAATACACTTCAGGATACTATTATCTGCTGTTGTTGGCTAGTGGGAAGAAGCACTTTTGCATAATCATGTCCTTTCGGAACTTCAGCGCCGACAGCTTGTGAATCGCATTATATTCATGCGGGATGTCGCTCTTCCACACATATCTACTCCTGTGAACCAGTTACTGAGTGTTTATTTTTGATATGATAGAATAATAAGTATTTATTTTCCAACAACGTGGCTGACACATTCCCCCGACTTAAACCCATACTGTTTCTACACTTGTATGTACCTGAATAATGATATTTAAAACAGGCCATTTGAGAATATAGCAGATTTGAAGGTAATCATCACATATCACACCCATTGCATCAGTACAGATATCATATGATGTGTTGTGGAATATGCCTTATTGGGCCTTCAGTTAGTAGTAGAATGAGGCGAAGGGCATATCGACCAGCTTATATTTTAACAAACCATCATTAATGTGTTTGTTCCATGAAGTTCTTTTTTTGTCATTATCATTGTTGTTCCTATAAACATGTATTCTTGTCTTATAACTAATAAATTTTTAGTAAACCCCGTAACTCCATAGTTTTTTTTGGCTTAATAATATTCCTGTATCTATCGAATCCGTTTTAGATCCTTCCCCCTGACAGTGACATCTTTTGCTAAATTTTTGGATTTATTTTTTTTCTTCTCCAAACAAGATTCCATTGCCCCAGGATTGTTCTGCTGAAGTATAAAGTCATTCTGGCCATCTAATCCAATTATTTAATCATAAATCGAGTTTTTTAAATCATATTTTTCAACATCCTCATTATATATATATATATATATATATATATATATATATATATATATATAT
>JAOUZG010032859.1:2457739-2487802 GCA_026289955.1 Argiope argentata | reverse complement strand
ATATATATATATATATATATATATATATATATATATATATATATATAAATTCCTTTATTATAGGCATTTCTATTTCTTTTTTTACTTTAAATCACTGAAAAATACATTTAAGCAATCTATGTAAGGAACTTGATTTTCTGTTTTGAATTTATTTATCGAAGTGAATATCGGGTATTTGAAAAACACATGAATTTCATATTCTTGTTTATATCAATAGGCAGTTTATATATACGTTTATTAAAATTTTTGTCGCAGCCCAAGATATTCAGCAGAATAAAGAAAATATTTTTTGTATATTATATGTGCATAAAGAAAACCAAAAAAAATCAGAATACAAAGTGGGAAAAAAAAGTTTATCTTCTAAATTACTACTATAGTTCTGTCTGCCTGAAAATTGATGAAGTTGGCAGACGGAAGAATGTAAAGCAAATAATATAAACTACAAGTTACTGATAGAGAAAATATTGAAATAAATTTAAAATCTCAAGTAAAAATTTATTTGTTATTCAGTATACAAATATTAAAAAGAATTTTTATATTTCATATATATAAAAATATAGAAAACAACAGAATAAGTCTTTTAAGATAGAATGAAAATCTTTTGAAAATATGTGTTTTTAATGTCTAATTCAAAAAGGATAGAATGTATGAAGTAAAACTAAGACATGTTTTGAAAATGATTACATTGAAGCTTAGACTATATTTTAAGATTTAAATAAAACAATCAATAGGTTCTATTGAAATAAGATAATAATAGTTCAGTTGTTATAAAATTCTTATCAGACTGGCATTAAAAACGCATTACATAAAACTGAATTTTTTAAATAATGAAACACATGATAAAATATGCTATTTGATACTAAAACAAATAAAAAAGTTAATGGATATAGGATTTATAATTTAAAAGGTATATTACAGTGTGGATATTTTTAAAAATTAATTACATTTTGAAACTAAGACAAAATTTAAATTTTCATCTGAGGTGATATCCAAGCAAAATAATGTTTTAAACATGATTTGAATTCTGAAAAAATGCCTGGCATAATAAAGTTTTTATTATAGATACAATTAAAACAAAATATTAAATTGTAATGAATAAGTATCCTAAACCATAGATATTTAGCTATTTGATTCCAATTAGTAGCATCTTAAACTTAGCGTGCAACAACAAAATTGTTTTGAAGAGACAACACTAAAATTCAGGTGTTTTTTACTCAGAGGCGAAGATTTTCAAGACTTAGTTTACTGTAAAAATTATGGTTAATTTTTAAAGATTATAAAAATTATGTTTTTAAAAATTAGCAAAAAAATTACATTATTTATAGAAATTTAAAAATTTGTTAACGGTTTTAATTATTTATAAAGAAATCAAAACCTCAAACGAAAAAGAAATCAATAGAACCCAAAGGTTTTGTTATCTTTAATAATGTGAAAAAATATTTTTTTTGAACCATGAACGCTTTTGGATATATATCACAACATGTAAATTCATTTGAAAGCATTTATTTGATGATTTAGTCGTAAATTTTTAATAGATAAATATCGAAGATAATTAAAAGAGACTGAAATATAATAAATTAGTGCGTCTTTCACTTCTTTGTAACAAATTATACAATGAAAAAGTATCGCCAGAATTTAAAAATATGAAATCAAGATTTTGATGATTTCTAATTATCAAACCTACCTGGCTATGAAAAACACATTTTCTCAATTATTTATGTGAGCGTGACGCATCAAAACTGCTTTAAGCTTGACAGATAAAATTTGATACATAAAAATTGTTTATTACATAAAATATATCATATTTATGCCGGCTCTCTGGCACAGATGTAGCGCGTCTTCTTCGTGTTGTGGGAGGCCAGGGTTCGAGTCCCGGTTCGGGGATGATTATTCTTCTGTGTGCTATCTGTGAAATGTGTGACTGTGCCCCCCATAACAATGGTATGTGCAAGCGAAAGCGTGATGAGTGTGTAGCTGAGTCGTACTCTTGGCCCTAGTTGGGGCTACTTCGAAAACAAGAGACTTAAATCTACTGATGCTTTCATCAGCGGGGCTAGTCCAATAGCAAATGCCATAAGTAACAACAACATATCATATTAATAAATTTCAATCAAACCAAATTTTTCCTATCAAATTTTAAACGCAAATAATTCGGAGGAAGTTATGTTCTATTTCAATTATAAATGACCACGGTGGTTTTAAAACACCCCTATTATAATAAAAAAATTAGCACACACGTTTAGCATCAAATATTGTATCTTCAATAAAAAATTGGATGAAATACTTCAAAGAATAGTAGCATCTATAGAGGTGTATTTTCATGTATGAAAAACGCAATGATTTAAACAAATGTAATTTGGTATATCGTCTTTGGATTGAAATTGTAATTTAAAACTGAAATTTGGTGTCAATCGGCTAAAAACTAGTTATTCCAAATATATATTTTATTTTCTGGTATTTGAATATTATTCACCTGCCAGAAATTAAGCGCCATTTTTTTATTGCCAAAATTGATAGGTAAAAACGTTACATTCATACGAAAAGTATTAGTTACTATCAATCATTAAAAACAAGCAATTTCTAAATAAAATTTAGTTTCTAAACTTATGCATGAATCAAATAACTCTTTATGAGTTCAACTCTAAAAATGAAAAATCTGAGCACTCGGGACTCTAAGATCTGTGATTTTATCGGACGGAAAACATATGTACCTTTTTCAGAGCAACCATGAAAATATTTTGGGAATCTATTTTCACTGGCTAATCTATGAAAAATTGTTGCTTTTACTAACAATTGTTGCTTAACATGAAAATTAAATGCTATTCAAAAAATATCCAATACGTTTCACCTTATTCTAGTTTATGAAGTTATTTGGTGGAATTTTACAGTCTTGTTCCTTTCTTCGTTTTGCAATTCTTATTTTGTCGAATATAACTCTTTTACACGGTTTTTTTAAGTGGAAGATTAGACAAATTAATGAAACTGCTTTATAATGTATGAAAAGTACTTCCATTTTAAACTATTTGCATAAATAATCTATTCCAATATTTATATTCTATTTAATTAATTTTGAATTAATTGATTTAAATTTAATTAAATTTAATACTCCCCAAAGATCATTTGAACAAAAGTTAAATAAAAATTGTGTAAAACTTAATATTTCACATTTCTGCAGTTCTGAAATCATGACAGATTCAATGTGAACTGTATATTCTTTGAATTCACATATTCTTTATTTTCAAATTCAGAAACCGAATCAATGCCTATAAAATGTCTCAACTAATTTAGAAGATTCTTTAATTCACTAGCCGAGCATTTTTTTTTATCTGGAAATTGGAGTTGGCAGTAGAAATTATTATTACTATTATTATGTATTCAATAATTAACACATATAAAATATTTACTTTATCCATATTCACAAAAAAGCAGCTTGCACATTTTTCAATCGAATTATTAATAATTCTGTCATTTACTATACTTAATATTTGGAATTAGATTCCATTTACTGGATAAATATCATGAAAATATTTTATTATTTTCTCTACCAATTACTGGCGAAAAGAGTTGTACACATAATAATAAACTGTACTCATGCAAATGCCCACGCGCTTAATAAAGACACTAAATGAGTGTACGCATTTTCTGAAATATTAACACCTCCTATTTAAAACCCTAAACCAATCCTCTGAAATAAACTCAATTAATCTTTTTAAAATTTAATTTCCGAGATTTAATAATCTACAAACAAGGAGATTTTTCTAATTAAGATACTTTAATTCTCTTTTAAAGAGAAAATAAATCTCTCAATAATATTCTTGAAAACAAGGCTTTTAATACCGCTTTGGAATGTTTAATGGGACTAATCCGCTCTAATTGAATTTTGTGATAATTGAAAATAGCGTTAATAGTGATGACTAAAAGTTTTTGTGATGATACATAAAAAAGGAACAAAATATGTGTTTGAAGGCCTATTTCGAATTGTTTGTCACAAATATTTGCAATGAGCTTTGCTATGTATCTGAGAATATTCATTAAAATTAAATGCATATATTATTCATGAGATACTGCCAAGTAATTATATTTAATGCCATTTAATTATGAAAAGTATTAGCGAGTAAAAAATTGTAACGAAGAATTTTTTTTTCAAATAAAAATAATTTTAATTGGAAAATGAAACTACATAAGAGATGAATGATGATTTGTTTTTAAAATTCTATTTTCTTATTTATTAAAACTCCGTGAAGTGATAATAAGTAAATAATTGTATGCATAAAATTATGAAATGCAGCTAGTTTTTTTTCTTTATGTAAAAAAGAAACGAGCCATCCACTTTTATTTTGGCATCTTTCAGATTGTATGTATTTTGAGAATATAATTTAAAAAATAACTCTACTTTAAGAAATTTCAGTTATAAATATTCCATAATTGAACGTATACATATATTGAAATTTCCATTAAAATTGCTTTTTTATTTAAATTTTTCAAAATACCAAAAACATTTATTCCTAGAAATTATTTTTTAGTTTACATCTATTGACTTTAAAATTTGAATTATTAAATTTTTGATATAAATTAATTTTTTTAATATTTAAATTTTTGAATCGATAAATAAAATTTTGGTATAGAAAAACTGTTATAGACATTATCATGAAATCTTATTGATATGTAAATAAAACATATTACTACACAAAATTATGAAGATTATATTTTCAACACGATATATATTTTTTTCATAAAACTTTTCATGTATTTAAATTTTGACATAAATCAGTAATATATAAATTAATAATCAATGATATTGATATTCATATTAATTAATAAGCAAATGATCAAAGAATTATTCTGTTTCCCACATAAAGAAAATTTATTGTTGTATTTATTTTTCTACATTTCTCAACAAATGAATATTTATGGGTGCGGTACGGCTTTTTAAAATGTGGTAATTTCTATTTATTCTATATTTCTTATATCAATTCATGTTGTGGCTCAAAAATGCATAATACAGTTTATTACAGCTAACAATAGTAAAAAAAAGTAAAAAATATAATTTTCACATGCTGATTGGAGAAAATAAATTCCCAATTCCTAATTAGTATTTACAAATTCCATTCAGATCCGGCGGGCACCATGATTAATGACTATGAGATGCTTATTGTATGGTGTTTCGATCTCGCTACGCTAGAGGGTACAAGAATAAGTGGCGCCCTGGCTCCTCCCATCGATGACGAAATGCACTTTCTTAGGGAAGGATGGCATCTTGACCGGTGATTTCCTTTTGGACTCAGCCATAATTACCGCCAGTGTTGCATTTGTGGTAGTCTGCTCATTTAAAATTTATTATCCAAGTGCAATTGGGAGGGTCATGGAATGATTGATATATCATACAAATTACTTTTAATGCTGAGACAAAGACCGCCGATAATGTTTTCCTGAAACGTTCCTCATATTCTCCATTTAATTTTCCATTCTCCTGTATAAAATTGTAGAACTAGTTTATAGTAGTAGTAAGGCTACAAATATATTGGATATGGGGATAATGAACGATAGTTATTTTAGTTGTTTATAGTGGGATAGCTATATATATATAGTTACCCAATACTTATATTTGCAACGATTTCTTCGAATCCGATTGCGACCAAAATTTAACACAAATCTACAATTGTAATTCGAATGCATTAATCCGAATTCCATTAAATGATTGATATTATATGTAAACACAATTATGGACTGATGAACAACCGTTTGACAGATTTCATGTAAAATTTGATATGAAATTTTATTTCAAATTCAAAACATTATAACCAAATTATATTTATAAATATTTTTATGTTTGCATTTTAAGTGTTTATTTCCGTTCAAATAACCAAATAAACAAACTTCTTATGAATAAATTTCATTCACAATTTAATAGAAATCTATAATTGTGAGTTTCAATCTATAAACCAGATTTTAGCCTTATAGTTCCAAGATCTTTTGGGAAATGACAATTTCAGAGAGTCAGATATAAAGCGAAAAATATGTTTTGCAGAATTCGGATGATGTGAAACGAAAGGAATCGTCGAAATATTGGGGTCTAAATCTTAACTTTTCCGATACTTCCTTTATGATATATACTTCTTTAACATATATTTCCGATGTATATAGGGGAAAGTAGCCTTATAATATTGCAAAGGTAAAGAACCATAAATAATGTTTTGAGTGCTTTCAAAAAATTTAGAATTTATTACAAAATGAGTGATATCAAAATAACAAATATCATATAATTATGTACATTAATAGGCTTGTTGCAAAGTTTATATTTTTGCAATATTTGAAATTTTTATAAGTTGACAAGAAATCATACTACCAATTTGTTGAATTTAAATGTTATTTGAAATTATTTTTCTACTAAATGCGAAAAATAAATGTTAATAATAGAAGGTACGAAAAGGAATTATGAATAAAAATTTTAATGATTTACTTAATTTTATAAGTTGCGTTTTTATCGTAAAGTTTTGAATTTATCAATGCAATCTTTAAATGATTAAAATTTGATATTACATTCAAAATGTTAGATGCTAATTCTTAGAAAAACCATTTGGAGTTTTATTCAATAAAATAATTGCAATAATTCATTGAAATTATTATTTTCCGAAACAATTTTTGATTGTTAGTATAGAAATCAGGTTGTCAGGTTTTAAACAAATAAATAAAGAAAATGAGAAATTTGACTGCATTATAAAGCAACTGATGTAAGTATTTTGTTTTGATGCAGTACAGAAAATATATTTTTGTTGCCAATCGCTTGATTTTTTTCTTATTCAATTAAATTCATTCTATAAATTTGAATTTCACTTTTAGAGATGGAATCATATTGCAAGAAAACGCAATATTATATAATAGAAGTAGCTGTCACATTTTTTATTTTGCTTCACTAAATAAAAGTAATATAGCCTTTTAATTAGAAAAATAAAGAATGTTCCATCACTCTAATCACTGGATCTTTCCCGAAACATCTAAACACATTTTATTACAGAAATCTGGAAGAAGCCCATTAATGGGAGTCATTCTACATCTCATCTCAAACTTGTGACCGTGTTTCGCAAATTCATTAAACTTCGGTAGTTAGTTTCAGAAAAAAACGAATGAAAGGTAAAATAGAGCAGATTACCTTACCAATGTAATGACTGAGAGCAAAAAGAACATCACAGTAATTAAATACCGGATGGAACATTTGAAAAGTTTCTCGTCCTTATTGAAAGACTCAATTCATAGAAGATTATTTTATTGAAAATTATTCTGAGTATTTCTGTCAGAAAATAATTACTTGTTATCATGTTTCAAATGTATGTACTTATTTCTAAATTATACGTATCCTTTTATCATTAACATTTTGAATTTAAACTAACGACATTTTGGGTTAAAAAAAGATAATGCAAGAGTTTGGCCGAAGAAAATTGAAATAACTCAAAATTTCAGTTGCGCTAGATTGTGTTCGAAGGTATTAGTGGTAAAAGACAATTCATCATTTAAAAATATATTAATTAAAAATATTGCTTATTTTCGAAATCTGAACGATATATTTCTTGGTAAAATAGGATTAGGAAATCAAGATGCTTGTGAATAAGGGATGAATAAATAGAAACTATTAAACAAATAGCCCTGAATAAAAATTTATTACATTTTAATACCACGAAATATTTAATAAATAATTAAAGACTCTCTAATCTTGTGAATTTCACATTCAGAAAAGTTGTCCTTGTCTTACTAGATGATAAAGTTGATGATGATGAATGTTTGTGTATTATAATGACTTATTTTATTTAAAAAATGTTATTTTCGTAAAAAATGTTGCCTTATTTCTCAAGTTGATGTTAAATTTAACTATAGATAATACGCTATGGCATCTTCAAATATAGCAATAGTTGAAAGGACCAATAATATGTGCAAAATGATTAAAATTAATGTTTCGCTTTAAAAATGTTGACAAAAAGGAACAGCTGTTAAAAATATATACGGAAGAAACGCTATGGCATAAGGAAAGATGTTCTAAGTGTGCCAATAGTAAGGAGCATAAAGAAAGGGGATTCAGTGGCAATAAATGTATGCTCAACGAGCTTAATTGTTTCGTTGGAGAAAATTGCTTTTAAGTCATTTAGAAATTTTGTCACTTTTAATTAATGCCGATTTACCATGGGAAGTCGTACAACTGTGGATGGGAACAGTTAGTTAAAAATATCCTTAGACTAATATCTCATAAAAAGCACTTAATAATTTGGTTTTTATTGCCTTTAGTTCAAAACCGTATGAAAAACTCACAATTATTCTGTTATTAACTGTCCTAAATCCGCAAATGGCAAGAAAAGCAATAATGAAAAGACATGTTAATTATCATTAGACATACAAAATATGCATGCTGTGCAGCAATTTCTGTTTTATGTTGAAGACTATTAGCAAGGAGGAGACATTGGAGTATGACGAGATCCCATTAAGAGGTGCCTCAAATTCAAGTAAATTTGCAATTGCGTCATTGAACCTAACATTTTTATGATTATCTTCCAGCCAGAAGTCACAATAATTAAGATCTGGTAACAAGGTTGTTGGAAAATGGTGGATGAAAATTTCATAGTTTTTGAAATGCATCTTGAGAATTTGCCTTCTTAGTTTTTCAATATGAGATGTAGCGCCACTTTGCCTGAAAATGATTCGATTCAGTCACGTAGTTGAAGTGTTGGAATGACCAGCTGTGCAAAAGACTCTCCAAGCGTTTACCATTTGACAGTACAGGTAATGGTACCCACAGGACCCATCTCTTCCAAAAACAGTAGCGCTGCATCAAATAATGTCGTCAATCGACAACCAGTAGTTACTTTTGCAAAAAGAACTGGGGCTGTCGCATATACGAATGGGTGCTCCATCTGATGTCCAGAATGAAACAAACCCTGAACGTGAATATTTTTTATGTACGGAAATGCCAGATGTTGAGTAAAATTTTACGACCGTACTTGTATTTATGTATAATGATTAGACAGTTATCAATGCACTTCACTTTTACACACGATTGCCCATTCCTTCTTGTAATGATGTAGCCATATCTACTGACGCTGGAACAATTGATTTCTACGCTCTGCCAGATTTCACTTCAAAATAAGCTGTCACTTCCAATTTCTTGAACCTTTTACAGACATCGAACACTACAGATTATTTCATGCCCATTAATAAAAAGAATTTTTTAAAGCTGCTAGCACAGTTGCCATTTTTAATAAAAAGTTCAGAAGAGAAGTGCGGTCATTCATTGGCTCATGGAAAAGCAATATGAGGAGAACGGTGAATTCATGGCCATTTTTATAACCTAAGAAGAGTATCTATCGATTTTTAAATTCGCTTAATATTCTCCTTACAGTTCAATATATTGATACACTTCGGTACTCTTTCTCCTCTGCCATGTCGTTTTCTTCATTTTCAAATACATTCAGTGCAATTTTCAAACCACTTTGATCAAGTAAAAAACCACTATGATTTTTTTTCAGTATTTTGAAAACATTTTTTTAATCCTCAAACTTGCGCACTGAAATATTTTAATATAAAGTTTGTTTCCTGTGTACAAATCCTTCTTATATATGTTGATTGATTAAATATTATTTTTATTCATTGATTAAATATTATTTTTATTCATTGATTAAATCCTACTACTAATAATTGATTAAATCTTACAACTATTCATTAATAAAATCTTACTACTATTTACCGATTAAATCTTGCTACTATTCATTGATTAATCAAGCCTGTTTTTTTTCCTATCATTTTAAAAATGAAAACAATAACATAGTTTTTTTGAATTTTAGATACATTTATTTATGCAGCCACATGAATGCTTTGATTGTCTTTTCATTCAGCATATCTTATTTTATAACATACTCATGATATTTGAAATAATGTTCACATTATTTATTTCGTATTTCTAAACGAAAAAAAAATGTAAATTTCATATGATTTTTGGAAATTGTTTCATATACATGAAGGTCAAGAATGCTTAAATACAAACACTCTAATAAAGTTAAATTATTAAAAAATATCTAAAAATATTTTTTTTCATTAAATGTTAAATGTAATATACGGACATAGCTATCTGTGGTTTTTCTATCTATAAGGATTATTTTAATCTCAGAACACAATATCATTTTTTTTTCATTTGATCACAAAAAATTAAATAGATAAAAATTCTAATAAATCATATACAGTAACAGAACAGTAAGTAAATGTATGCACTATAATAGAGCTTAATATAATTTAAAAAAAAGATTCTGGCAATAAAGCCTCAATTTATTATCTATTTACCCCAGCATGATTGATGAAACAGGCTATTGCTAAAGCAATTAAAACATCCATTCACGAGATCGACATGCACCGGATTCCTCGTTGACGAAAATAGAATAATTAATTTGCGGGTATAAGCCCTTAGAGGTCTGAGACACTGACTGACACTAAGATCGACAGTCTTCCTGTCGCCTGTAGATTAACCGTGACTGTAGATTTAGATACAAAGGGAACCCTTCATGTTACAAAGAAAAAGACTAGCTCACATTTTAGGGGAGTTTTAAGATAATCAATTTCCTTTTAAAAGGTTATACGTGTTGTTAAAAAATTTTTAATGTATAAACTCTTTAATTTATTTTCTATTATCAATTTAAATGGAATTTTTGCCATAATACTTTTTAAATTTATGAAATGTATTTTGAGATGTTGAGATGTCATTTTTGATTGAAGAAAATATAAATTGGATAATCAATTTAAACCATTTGTCTTATTCCATAGTACATGTAACTAAAAATCCTAAAATTACCCTGGATAGGCAATACTAAAAACACCAATAAATATATTTTTTAAGGAGAATAAAAGTTTAAAAATCAATTATTTTTTAAAATTTTCCTGAATACTAAAATTGCCTACTTTTGTAAAATAAAATTTATTTCTGATTTTCTATAACCATACTTTTAAATTTTATTAAAGAACTACAAAAATTTATTTCATGAAATACATCAACTAATTTTTTCACAGTTTGCATTGTTTTATTTCTCTTTCTTGTTGCCATATGTATTTGTAAGAAGTCACAATTCTTTAAACAGTGCAGCTATTAATATGCATTGAATTATGCGTACGTATAAGCTAATAATTTAACTCTGTAATGCTGTAATTTTAAGATATTTAAATAGATAATTTTTATTCACATTAATTTCTCGAATTACAATTGCAGATCTTTTTAATGCATATTAATTTTAATGCATTTTTAAAAGTATGTTTTTATGAATTAATATTATACATCATTTAATAGTCTATTAATCTATTTTTTATAAATGAACAGTTCAATGAGGTAAAATACATCCAAGAAAATAATTTCCAAATAAATAATCACTATTATTAAAAGCATTAAAATGTTCAAGGCGACGTTTTGCATTAGAAATAAATATCCAAATAATCCACAATTGATTGTGAAATGAATGATCAAATTTGATTTGACGAATGATCAGACGAAAGAACCATGCAATTTTAGTTTCCTTATTTGACTAAATTTGAGTGAATATTAGTAATTGCTTGACCAAAATCACTTGCATAGCTTTAAATTTTGTAATATTTTGACCAAAACTGTATTTTAGCACCTTTTCTTTTTTAATGGAATTTTATTTTATCTTGCTTATATAATTAAAGTAACTTATTACAAATTTTAATTTTTAAAATAAAAAAAGTCAAAACCTTTATGAGAATAATTTTTAAGTTGGAGAATAATTAAAAGGCATTTTTTTACTGTCCATCAAATTAAACATGTTAACATAGCATATTCTTATTTAATTAAAGGAAATAAATTTTAAATAATTAATTTCAGAAACTAGAAAAAAACTGATTTATCTTATCTCTAATTAATGTTAATATAGTTATTACCTGAGATTAATTTATAAGATTATTATGAATTTTTGATTAAATTAAGCGATTTATTTATAAATTTTATTTGTAAAATAAAATATTTTTAAAAAATTTGAAGAATAAAAAATTACAAAATAGTTAAAAATTATAAAATAGCTGAAAAATTATAAAATAGTTGAATAAAAATTCAGCTATTTATATAATATACAGGGTAATTAATAAAGAAAATCAAGATATTGATGTGTATTAAAATAAATCTAAAATAAAATATTTCTAAAATTTGAAAAAAGTAAAAAAAATTATATGCAGCAATTTTATGTAATAGGTAAAATGATTAATATAAAGTAATATCAAGATATAGATAATTATGCAAATCAAAAACGATAAAGAAATTCAATCACTATTAAAATTTTATCTGCCTTTACTTTTATACATACCAAGATGTTTATATTTTGTAAGATAAAATACTTCTAATTTGTGACCACTAACTCAAATGATATGTTCTTATGAGATAATAATCCCCCAAATATGAATGATGCTTCATCTTATGCCAAAAAAATGCAAAGGAAAAATGTGAAAAGAAAATTTCGAAACCCTTCCATCTGCACTCCTAGCTTCATAATGACTCAAAATACTGGAAGAAAATGAGAATATAATTGTTAAGAGTTCTCCAACAAGATGTCGTATACCTAGATTTAGACAACAGCTGTCAAACGAGACTAACGACTAGCAGCTCAACTTCTAAGGATGGAAGTTAATGATAATCATTTTGTAGAAATGTTGTTCGACGTGATTGAGAAAATAATTCCTTAAATTTAGATCATATTTCTGTCTTTACAAGGAACAGAGTTATGAAGGAATTTATATGCTCGATCACATTGGGCTGAACAGCTCATTTATGAGTTCGTTCTAGATTATTTTTCTGAAGTCGTGTTATGAGAAATATTAAATCAGAAAAAATATTTTATCTAAAATCATTTCCCCTGTAAAGTACATGGGGAATCTCTCTTAACCCTAACCTGAATCCATTAAACTTTAGGCAGAGCTTATGATCCTTCCTATGATCAAAATGATTTTTTTTATAAATAAAAAAATAATTTCAATTAGAATAATTGTCATTGAATTCAATTCCATAAAATATATTTTTGAACCTCTTACTTGTCTTTATAGAAATTTTATCCCTTTACACTCCGAAAAATAATTATGTGTAAATTATTTATCTAATACAAAAATTTGTTTATTGCTATGAAAAATAAATGTATATAGTTCTTTCAAGTCAAATTTCTTTGAAAAATGAATCTACATCTCTTAACCATTATGTAGGCGTTTTTAACAATTAAATTTGAAAAATGAATAAATAAAAAGTCAAATTGATGCACCGTCTTGAATGGTGCATCAGAGGCACCATCGGAGTGTGAAGGGTTAAACATTTTTTTTAATTATAAATTGTTTTCCTATAAAGTATATTGTTAACTTCCGTATATTCCTAACAAATCCCTATTAAGCATTAGATTGTCTTCCTGGCCCCTTCTAATGATCATAATTTAAAAAAAATTGTGTATTAACAATGATATTCAAGTAAAAAATTTAGAATTATATCCAATATTTAATTTTCCAATTATAATTCAATTTTTAATTCTTCAATTCAATACAAAACTGTATTTGAAAAATCTTCTATATCTTTATATAACTTATAACAAAAGTCTTTTTTTTTTCTTTTATCCTCCTCCTTGGTTTTATGACAAAAGTTTTATATTTTTTATAGTACAATTTACATTTTTATAGTACATTCATTTTATAGTAAGATAAATAAAAATGAAAAACTTCCTTAATTCAACAATTTTGTACATTAAGGATAAACGCTAGAAGCCTATAACTTCTGGTTTTTTCAAGGGAATAATTTTTAACTTTACTTTGCATGTTTGAAAGCTATTAAATTTTGTCTAACAGTGTTAAACATGAAAGATAGATTTTTATTTGTGAAACATTAAGGATAAAAATAGCATGAATATTCTTTTTATTCCTAAACGTTCCCTAACGGTTATTAAACGTGACATAATAATATATTAGTCAGTGTTTGACTTTTAAAAATCTTACTTGAACACATTAATGTTTACGCAACTTTGAAACCAATTTTGATATAAAATTGTTATAACAAAGTGTAAAAATCTTTTGTTCTAGATAGAAATGCTTCGCCACCTGGTACATTATATCCATTAAAAATAGTTTGAACAAAGTGTTACATCGGTGTATAACAAGATATAATAACATTTCTTTAATGCCTCTATTACTTAATGGAGTACACTATAGTAAGAAAGGAGCTAAAAGAGTTTTCAGTATCAATTAGATTCAAGGTTACTGCAAATATTTCCAAGGAAAGAATTAAGGTTTTAGTAAAATGGCTAAATGATTTTTTAAATTAAGTTTCAGATATAATTTTAGAATATATCGATTTCCATTTCTTCTATTTTACTTCTTTCTATTAATCATTATAAAAAATATTATTCTTTACATGAAGCTTAGGGATATTAAGATGAGTTAACTATCGAAACACAAAGGAAATAGTAAAAAAAAAGTAGTTCTAAAGTAGTTTCAAAAATTAGTCAACCGAGTTAAATAAAAAGATAAATTTTAGTTTTTTTATAATTATCTTCATTAATGAAAACTGAAATAAATCATTAATTTTAAAATAACAGAAAGTTATATGGTTTTGTATATTCATTTATATTTTTCTAGTAATTAACATATGTTTTCATTATTGATTATTTCTTAATTTGTCAGTTATACAATTTCAGATATCTAAAATCAATTCACAAATCATCATTATTATAGTATTTACTTTTTAAATAAAGTAATGACAGGTAAGGAATTTTAAATTCCAATATCTGTCTTTTTATAATATTGCAAAACGCTTCTTTATATGATTTAGTTTTGTATCCCATAACTGATACTTTTGGCTTCATTGTGCCTTAAAAATACGTCTGATAAAATTCCGGCTTTATATTGCGTTCTATATTTAAAAAATTCGACTCTATTTATAAGATATAGCACAAAAAAATGGGCTTTTAATATAATTTTGGAAATAGGATAATTAAACTTTTTTCATTCTTAAACATTGTTTTTGTTTCTTTTCATTGATTCTACTTCTTTGCTTCTTAGCTATTTTTTAAGAGGAAAGTAAAGCAATATCGATATTTTTTCAGATAAATTTATGAATTCCTTAAGAAAATTAATGAAGATTAAAGTTTATTAAAGAATGCAGTAAGTGATAAACTTTTTTTTATTTTTTTTTCAAGATTCTAATTGAGGATTTTTAAAATACTGAAAATTGCAACGGCTTTTTTTCTCTTGATGCTTTCTTACATAAAACTAGAATGCCTAAATTTTCTGAAAAATCTCTTCATGAGAATTTTTTTGAAAAAAAAAATCTTGTAGTTCTTTGATTATTTTTGATTATTTTAGTTTTAGAAGTTTCTTAAACAAATTCGTGATATTATATTACTTATAAATAGCCACCTTTGGCTAACAATTGCTTCAGTGGGTATATTGGTTGAATTTAATTTCAAAGAAATCTTTAACTTATTATTTATTAAAGAATTATTAATATTTCCGTCATTTAAAAATAAATATTAAGCAAATTTCATTTAACAATTTTACATATATTCTATTAATTCTTAGTATTCTGCATATATTCTATAAGTGGACTATTCTAAAGAACACCGGTTACATTATAGCATGAGGAATTAAAAGCTTAAATGCTCTATTCATGATCTTTCTAAACTTTTTCTGTATTGAAACTTCAATTTTTTTATTCATCTTGTAGACCACACGGGTATAAACGCAAACTATGAACAGTTGATGATAATCACGTAATTGAAATTCGACGGAAAAATGCAAATTGAAGTAACGATGCATTATTGCAAAATAGCCACACAAAATTGTTTTTTCAAAAGTTTTTAAAATTGAGGACACATTTGCATAACAATTAAGTTTGAAAATATTAAAAAAAAAAACTTTTTGTAATTTTGAAAATGATATAAAATAGGTTCTACACAATAACGACAATTTACAGGAATTTATAGTAGAATATGCCTAGCATTCAACTTTATATCTAAATTAAAATTTCTAAACATTCGCTAAGATGTATTTCAATCCAATTTATTGTTGCATATAGAGACTCAACATACGTATTAATCTTTATTACAAGTGAAAGGAAAGTGAATTCATGCTTCGATTCATTTTCATAGAAATAATTGTTGCAATTAAAAGATTTTGAAAGTATATTTTACTGCACTTAATTTTTCTTTCCTTTCTTAATACTTCATCATAATAAGTAATTGCCAGGTTTAGGATTTGAAAACTATCAACTAGTTAAATGTAAAATAAAATTAAAATAACCAGACTTCCATTTCTGAAATTAATTGGATTAAAGGAATTCATTTTAGAATAATCACGTGAATTTCTTAATAAATGCTCTTACGCTAATAACATAACAACAGTATTACTAAGTAAACGTAATAGATCAGTTCTATGTAAAAACAAAAATGATATGCATAGGGTAACAACTTTTAATTTGGTCTGGAGTTTCAAATCATTAAGAAGCCGTGTGTTCGTTAATATTAATTTGTAATAACATAATATATCAGAACGATTATATATAATATGTAATATAATATTATTTTGAATAGATATTAGGCCTTTAGGATATAGTCGAGTTTTTAATTTCGAAAATGAACTAACATGACATTGGGGAACCCTGTTTAAGCATTTCTATTGGGGCTCTATTATTCTTATTGATATTCTAAGAAAGCAGAATAAAATAAATACCAATTTTCAACAATAAATGATGATGCCTTCTACATCAGTCAGATTTTCCAGATTTACTTTTTAAAAAATCCACCTAGGCATTTTTTTTTGATAATGTTGAAATGAAAATTTTCTATGAAATTTCAGAGTAAGATCTTACTATTACCAACAATAATTTAAAAAGTAAGAAAATGTTGTACGGCAATTTATTTCAATAAACAAAAATAAAAGCATATCGTTATGCAATGGCGATTAAATAACGTTGCTTATTATTACGATTGCTCACATAATTCGAATCAATTATGCATTCGATTCTGAAAACTATGTTTCCTGCTTATGAATTATAAACTGTCTACCATAACTGAGAGATTTATCTTAATCACTGATTCAAAGATTTTGATCTTAAAACACCACTTAAGTGATTATGTAGCGCCATCTTTTGGCCATAATATCTAATTTTCGTCAAACATTTTGTTTTTGTTTTTCACAGAACTCAACTCTCATATTACAAGGCTATAAAATAATGTTGGGTTTTTGTATGGGTGGGGGTGGGGCCTACCACAGAACTGCTTCTAAAGTTTTCTGAATAGGCGGGGTTTAATCATAACAACTCTGAAATTTCAAAGCATATAAAACCTAAAATATTTTGTAAATATGATTTTTATGAAATTTATATTCTATACAATTTTAAAGTACAATCTTCTTTCATTGGGGAAAATGTAAACAGTATTTTCATAAGTTTATAAGATAGTATTAATAATAAGTTACCAGAAAATATATTTTTCATTCAAATTTTGATTTCTAACAGATTTTCATTCTAACAATATTAAACAACTCCAAAGAAATATTATTATTAAAGTCTATAATATGATACTTTGGTATGAACTTTCATCTCCCAATGGATTCAAGGACAAGAGCTTAGAAAATGCATGAAGTTATGTTAGAATAACAGGCTAAACCAGACTGTTAAAATGAAATATTATCTTGAAAGGAAATCTTTTCAGAAGTATCTGCAAAATTCAAATATTTAAAGAGGTGTAACAGGAAAAAGTCAAAAGATGCATAAAAGAAATAGTTATAGTGAAATCTTTTGTGCTGAATACCTTTCTCATAAAATTTTTGAAGTCATGTTTGTGCCATAAAATTACTCAATAAAGCTTCTTACAAGAATGTAAAGAAAATAAAATGTCAGTAAGCACACCAAAAATTTAACTTTGGAAATCATTTTAAGCTAATAAATATTTTCAAAATTTTTAAATTCCTATGTAATGCATTGAGTATACATCACACAATATCTTCAAATTTCTAGTGTATCAAAGTAACGGTAGCAAAGCATCTCGAATAATTTGGAAAAAAATGTTTTTAATTCAAATTTTGGTACAGTTTTAATAATTCATATTTTTAATGCCAAACATGCATGTATGCAAATTTTCTGACAATCGCATGTAGAATCAAACTTCGCAATCAAACAAACAACCTTTACATCCTTTCAAATTATTAGTGATTATTTTAGCACCAATTTTTTTAAATAAATATTTTAGTTTACTTATATCGACATTTCGATGTGGAAAGTCAGAATTTCTTCATATTTCTTCAATTGATTACTATTGCTTGGATATTGTAATGTAACTATTTTCTTTGTATAAAAAAATTTGAAATATATTTTAATATTTGTAGAAAATTTACAAATGTTAACGAGAATTGTGTATTTCAAACAACATGAATGTATATATATATAAATATATCTATATATTTATATATATATATATATATATATATATATATATATATATTTGTGAAATGATAAAAAAAATTTTCTCACAGGCTATATAAAATATATATTAAAGGTTGACACACCTTCAAATATAATAATTGATTGATAATTCTGATTGAAACTTCCTGGAATGATATATTTATTTAAAAATAAGTTTCAAAATTATCAGAGCATTTAAACCCCCGGGAGGAAGGCACCTCGAAATGAGGACGAGATGTTTCCGGCATGGTGGAAAGATATCGCCATCTTGGTGGAGACACTAATATGTGGGGGTAGGCTCCTTTCATCGATGACGAGACACACTTCCTACTGGAAGGGCTGGACCGTGGCCGGTGATGACCCTTAAGACTCAACCATAGTTCCCGCCAGTGTTGCTGTTGTGGTGGTCTGGTGATTCAGCCCTCATGGTTTAAATGTGTGTTCATCTGGGTGGATCGGCAGGTCTGGTATGACTTATTATAGCATTTAAGAATTATTGAGTTGTTTCTTAACTTCATTCCGTTAACTTTGTTTATTCTCATGCACTTGTCGTTAAAATTGTGCAATGTCATACTTTTTATAAAAATTAATTTCGAAAAATAAAATACTTCAAAGTTTATATTATTTTTATATTCATATTAAAAGCTATTTTATTGAATGACGAGGTTTGTAACGAATAGCCCTATTTTTTTACTAGAGTACCAACCTACAGAACAAAATATTACTGTATCAAATGAAATTTATCTAAATATCATTCGTTATTAATATTGACTCATATAATGGATCAAGCATATAAGTTTGAAAATTATCATTTCCTCAACAAACATTTTTGAATTACTCAAGCAACATTTTTCAATAACATCATATTAATCTACGTGAAATTTATTGGAAGGCTTTTAAGATAAATAATATAGATATTTATTGCTTAAAGGTTTGTAAATAAGCAATTTATCTATATAAACCTCCGTTTCTAAATATCTTGAGTTGGATAAGAATGAAGAGGACTCCAATATTTCCAAGCAGAGAAATGTTGCTAATATATATGCGGGGGCTATGACGAATATTTTAGAAAGTTTTTAACCATTGAAAATTTGCTTGAAAATACAATATTTAAATTATTATAGTATATGGACGATATTAGACTGATGGATTTTCGATATTGCCTCAAGTTTCAGAAGAGAGATTTTCATAAAAATGATATAAAGGGATTTTGAAAAAGAATTCTATATTCTCCGATATTATATTATTAGAAAATTCTTCTTTGAATTGAAATGATTAATCGATTAAAAAGCTGAAAGTAATTTAATATACATTGATAGCATCTAGTAATAATTAAAAAAATAGCTATGTTTTATATTTTTTTAAAGATTAGGAGTACCTAAATAATATTTGATTCATCACAGTATCCAAAATAATATTTCATTAGGAATCTTCAAACTAAAGGAAGAAACTACAAACAGTCAAATTTATAAAAATATAAATTGGAAAGATTATTAACATTATCATCGCGGTTTTATAAATTTATGCGACTTATAAGTAATTGCGTTAGCTGGAGATAGAGTGATATTCATAGCAATAAAATATAATTTACATTTCTTAGCTTCGAGATTATTTTAATATTTTGAAGACATAACATACTATATTAATAATCCCTTTATGAAATCAGAATGAAAAAAAAGGAAAAAACTGTTATATATATATATATATATATATATATATATAATATTAATATAAAGTGAAGTCTCCTGAAAGCGTCTGTATGTTGGAACCACTAAACTCGGAAAATAGTGAACGGATATTGGAGATATTTATACCGTTTTGTAGAGCATTTATTGGGGAAGGCTTTAGTGAATTAAAAGTGTATTAAAAAATGTAATTTTTATAATATGATTTGAATTTATTCATGCATGAGCGAAAAAGCAAACTGCACATGTGCAAATAGCAAGAGTTGTGGTATGTATGTGCAATAAAATTCCTTGTTTATGCCTGATTTTAAGCAGCTATTATCTCATTATGTTGAAAAAATGGAAATCTAACCTCCAAATGATCGCTTGTGTTTTGTCTAAGGGCATATCATTTTTTTTTTCTTTGTAATAATCTAAGTAGATCTTTATGTATGTTATAAAATTTTGTTTTAAAACTATTTTCGTTAATTTACAAGTATATTTTTATGTTTGTTTGATTTTGAGTAAAATGTCCATGTCATGCCTGATGAATAATAGACTTAAGTTTAAAACAAAGTTTTCTTCTTAGATGTTATGCCACGGGCAGGCCATGTGTTTACTGCTGGTATATATATAAAATAAAAGCCTTATATTTTATTTTTAGTAACGTCTGCCTAGGTATAAGGATTTATAAATACTTATATAAAATACCTATTTAGCATTATTCTTTATTTAGAACTTACTGCATTTATTGGGAGATTAAAGAAATGGGAATTAAATTATATCTTAAAAACTCCCTATGAAACTTCTTTGGATATGTACGTACTTATTAAGCCATTTCTTTTTAAAGAAATTTGAATTGTGATATTGAATAAAAAGGCAATACAGAATATTTTAAAATATATTCAGATTAATAGTAATAAATATCAGTCTAAGTTGTAAATTTGCACAATCTCAGACTAACCTTGTTTTCTTCATTGGTAACTCATTCGTATCAGGCAGATGAACGTCTACAGTCTAAATCTTAGAATATTACATTTACTATATATATATATAGATATATATATATACCTCAGGACTTAAATTACATTCGGGGATAAAGCAGTCCTCTCCAAAAGGAATAGTTTGGAATTTTCAAAAAGAATGCAGAGAACAGGAACAGAAATAAAACTTATGGAAAGCAGGGAGGCTATATCTCAGTCACTAGTCTGAAAATGGCAATCGAAAAACTTGAAGAAACTTTTTTTCTGACCTAAAAAAAAATCGCAAGGAAAAAAATCTATAATTCAATGACATTTGGCGTAGGCAGATTATACTTGTTATAAGGTAAAGATGAAAGAAAAAAAACTTTATAATACATTTTTAAAGTAGAAAGAGCATATATATTAACTAGATGATTGATTTTTTCCCAAGAACTTCGAACATCTAATTATTTTATCATTCTAATATAATTTATATCTTTCAATAGTAGTTACGACTTTTGCGTAAATTTATTATTTTTTTGAGATTCAGATTTCATTCTTTTTCACGAGTAAAAAAAATTATACGCTAACAAATACTGATGGATTTTTAGACAAAATAATTGGAATTCTGGGATCATGATAAGCAATTTTCTCTTTATAGTATTTGCAGCGAATATTTATTTAGTAGGATTGTTTCTTGTAATTTTATTAAATTATATTTATTGTTATTCTTTCTGGTGAATAATTATTTAGTAGGATTGTTTCTTGTAATTTTATTAAATTATATTTATTGTTTTTTTCTGGTGTGGTTCATATTTTCCCTAAAAAATCGTATATATTAGAATTATATTGAAAAAATCCCGATTCCGATAACAGGAGAAATATTGAAATAACTGTTGAATAAATTCATAAATGAAAATAATTAAATTGGCTTCCCATTCTTTAACAATGCAAATATTAAATTTTGGAACTCTAACAGTAGCTTGTTATTTATATATTAAAAAGAAATGTTATTGAATACTACCACAAAAAATTAATTAAATTTAGTTGAACTTCAAATGAGTCCTAAAATAAGAAATTTTTTCTAAAAACATAAGAATAGTTTTTGTATTATTGAAATTCAAAAATCTTTTAAAGTCTTCGTGTTTTAAAATTGGATTTTCTGTAATTGTATAAATATGGTTGTTTTCGATATTTTTGTAAATATTTGTATGTGAAAATAAATTTGAATACACGAAACAAAAATAAAGTTTCTAAATTTTGCTCTTATATTATTTCTCTTTAACTCATTATAAATTTCATATGTTTTCGTATTTTTGAATCAAGAAGTGACATAAATTTTCTTGGCAAATCGTTCAATAATCAAGAAATAAAAATCTCATTCTTGATACCTTTATGTATTCTCCCTCCAAATAATTCAGCTGGATTTTTTGAATGGATTTAAGGAAATTTGCATAAAAAGTACACAACTATTTCATTAGCTGAAACTATTGAACTGGCTATAAATAAATAAAAGAATTTACCTTCGGATATGTTACAAGTCATCGAGGTTAAAACTTTTATCAACAGTTAGTCGCATTTAAATAAAAAGCCATTAACATCAGAGGAAAATTTAAATAAAGAAGTTGAAGGCATTAAATTAACATAAAATGAGCAATAAAACGTCATGATTGCTTCAATCGACCAGGTGCAAATATATAAAAAATGCAAATTTACCAAAAAACCCCATTTTTCATTTTTATTTTACATTTGGAGGGCACGAAGATTTACTTTTATACTTCGTATCAAGAAAGAAATATATGGTAAAATTTTTAAGTAATAGTGTGCATTAATTTTTCCGAAAAAATCTATTGTCAAAAAAACTATCTACAGTTATAATTAGAAATCACAGATGGAAACACATATTCTAGATGTATTATTTTTCGTTTTATATATACTACGTATCATAAATATAATATTCAAAAATGAAGACAGAGGAAATTCAACTTTTTTAAATATATTTTTTTTATCTTATTCAAACTGATTCTTTAAAAAATTAAAAATAATAATAAATGTAATCGAAGAAGGAATTGAAGTAATTGTAAATTGTAGTTGTAATTCTACTCAACAAATTAAGTCAATTAAATGTGTTCTCCCATATTTTTATGATAATTCTTCGGTATCACAGCAATAGAAAAA
The DNA here is from genome assembly GCA_026289955.1 of Argiope argentata. Lineage (NCBI taxonomy): Eukaryota > Metazoa > Arthropoda > Arachnida > Araneae > Araneidae > Argiope > Argiope argentata. The sequence continues at coordinate 2,464,541 of JAOUZG010032859.1, read as the reverse complement.
CAAAGTATTAGAATGTAGATATATAATCTTTAAAAAATTCTCTATATTTTAAATGATAAATTAATTTCAATTTACCTGAAATAAATAATCGGATAAATTCAAAAATCATTGTAGTTAGGGAATTTATTATGAATAATTTAAAACATTTTGAAATGCACACAAAAGAAATAAATTATCAGCTGATTTCTTATGGATTTTTTAATCTTTTTACATATGTACTTCTTAAATATGTTTCAACAATTGTTCTCAGTGATAGCCTCGGAAGCTTGATGCCACAAACATGCTTCATCCTCAGATGGTAATCCATATAATCTTGAATCCTTAGGTAATCCCTTAACTAGAAATGTTAATTCCGCCTTATTATATATCTCCCTTTGTAGTATACTGAGAATTCAGATACAATGCTGTAATCTGCCCAAGAGTTCCATATACGAATCTTGTTCCAATTATACATCTCCAATAACTTCAAGATATATTAATGTAACTAAACTACGCTTTTAGTCCCGAACTTACGATAATTTACCAAACTTGGACGACTGATTAATTTGCTTTGTAAAGTTAGGCCCTGACACCACGACAGCAATGACAATACTTGAATTTAGGCTCAAAATACAAGATTTTAACTTGCATGGGCTATTAAAAAACTGAATCTGAAAACTTAATCAGCAAGAGAATTTTGTGTGATGCGCTTGAGAATGTAGTACTAAATAACTCTGTCATCGGTTAAAATCCGTTTACGGCTTTTCTATAAAAGGCTTTCGTTACAAATAATTAGTTTTCTCAGTCTTAGAATATAAGAGTGGAAAAAAATAAAGTTCAAACAATCTTGATAGATCCTTTTAGGTAGTAACAATCTAAGAGATTTATGGTACATTAAAACATTCTTGCCTTATAATATGGGAAGAGAAACAAATTAAATTCTGCATAAGAAATTAATTAAAATTCGGAACCCAAAATTGGAAATCTCTTTAATAATTTTTCGACGGAAAAGATGTTTAGAGGAGTTATCTTGAAACTAAAATATGTGAGATAAAAATACTGTTTTTATAAACGCATTTAATTGACAAGATAAAATATTTTAATCTAAAATGAAAAGTTTTAATATAAAATAATTTTCCATTAAAGATAAGTACACAGAAAATTTGCTTATTCATTATCCTTTACATTTTCCTAGTTAAAATATAATGTCGAATTTCATTACAAATTCATTTCAAGCAAAAAATATATACTATTTTCTAGATTATATTAGGAGTTTTTCATAATTTAAGCAAAAATATTTCGAAAATAGTTAGATGCGTTTAAATTTTGTATTATCTTAATTTATTTATGTTTTACCTATGATTACTTTTTTTAAAAAATCAAACAAATTGCATGAAATAATTTTCCTTTTAGAGCGATGCAAATTAATAAAGTTTTTATTATCCAGATAGTTTGAAATAAGCCATGGAAAAAATAATACAATAATACAATATGATCGATGAATAGGTATAATATTAAATTTTACTAAAACCCCTAGTTTAATTGATTTTTAAATTTTTCAACACTGTTTTAAGCAGTTTTTACAAAATTTTACAGAAGGACATGAATATCAAATAATTCAATATTCTAATCATAACATTTAGAAAAGTTAATAGAAATGCTTAACTTATATTTTTCCTATAATATGCGAAAATGAAAATTTAAAATGGGCTTGTCACATGCATGCATTATTAAAAATTTTCAAATAATTGATAATACAATTTAGGAAGTATAACATTGCGAATTTCATTGAATTAGTTTCTTTTTCAGCATTTCTTTCTTTTTTAATATCTTCATGAAAATGTTTAATATATTTTTAAATTCGATAATATTAAAAATTAATCGTGCGTTGGAAAAAGATCAATTAAGGAGTATACTGATAACAGTTTCTAGTCCGCTAAATTACTGCACACATAATTACTGTTAAAAATGCAATTTTCATAATGTATTTATATCAAATATTTGATAGGTTTAATTTAAAATTAGACTTTAGGTTTAGGTTTAATTAAATTAGTATGTTCCAAACAAGGAGTCTAAGAAGATACATGTGTCATATCAAATTTCTTCTTGTTGAAATTTAAATTTCGACTTTTACACAGAAGAAAATATTAAAATTACTTCATTCACAAAAATAATTGAAAAATATTGAAATAATTTCATTCACAAACAAAGGTTTAAAATATGGAATGACTTTATATTTTCAAGCTGTTTTCTCCATGCCGCTAGCTTATTTTCAAGGCCTAGCAGTTGGAAGGAGATGATGATATTTTGATTCTTCTTTTGATATAACCTGTAGTGTATATATTTTTAATGATGACATCTACTCTGTATTATTGCATAAAAGTTATACATATTTAATTCGAAAGAATTTGAATTTTTATAAATATTAGTTCAATTTTTTAAATAATTTGTATGTATAGATAATTTTTTCCACTGAAAAAAGGAAAAGCCCCTTTTTTAAATAATATTCTAAATTTAACTCAATTTCATATGTCATCAAATGGAAATTCTTATAAGAGCGTTTCATTTAAAATTTTAAGAGGGCCTTTATCCTTTATAAAAACATCATTGCCTTTCTTGTTAATCAGTATTCATTACACGAAAATTAAGATATGTCAAAAATGATCTGTTTATCTCTGATAATAATTAATTTAACAAGATCACGCAACAAAATATCTCAAATAAAAAATTATGATATGCTAATTAAGTTTATTTTTAAAAATTCTAGGATAATATGTTTAATAGATTTTTTATAATTATTTCCCAATTATAAAAGGTATTTATTAATTAAATGTTAAGTATTCCTTACTTACGAAAAGATGTCGCCATAAACAAGAATCAATCTCTAAAATTAATATCTAATAATGAAACGAAAATTTTAATACCCTTCATCAACTTTATAAGAGTAAACAATTTTGGTAAGCTATTAGCTAATTATTTAAGGGGTAAACAGTCAAAACATTGATATTAAAAAATTCAAGGAGATAAAATCCTGTTTTTCAGGCTTCTATTAATTAAGTTTGTCCACTAAATGTCTAACAATAATATAGTTTTATTTCTTTAAAATAAAGAATATTTAGAAATATTCATGTATGTGAAAACTAAAAATTTCTTCGATGAGGTTTTCTGATTAAATTGAATAAATATATAATGTACTATTTATCAGAGAGCATAATAAACTTTTCTGTGGATTTACTTTAGAATTTTCCTTTATGTTTCTCATAAGAAATGATTAATATTATTTTGTATGCTTGTATTTTTCATCAAACAGACAGGAATCATCTTTGATATTTTTTTCCAATGCATAATATTTTTTAGAAAAAATTGTTTTGATCTCTTATATTTTAAGATACTATGAGTAATTTCCAATTGATTTCTGTATTTTATAGCACGATTTTAAATTTCTGGTATCATAGAGAAGAAATTGTGTGTGATAGACAATAAATAATATCTTATCATGATCTATGTTTTAATATTCTGTGAAAGAAAGACCATCGAAATGATAAAAAAAATCAATCAAAAATCAAAAATCAATCAATCATATTAAACAATTTATTTCCCCTTTTCAAATCAAAAAATTTATAAATTTAAATTACAATTATTATTGAAACTTTATCACATCTACAGTTCTCATCTAATTTTTATTCATAAGCATATTTTATGTTCATAAAAAATTTCAATAGTAAATATTTTACATTTTTTGAATATTTAAAGCAGTTATTCATAGCGTTATTGATAAAATATCTAAAAATAAATTACATATTATTGAATCTTTATTTTTCAATGATTTTATTATATTATAGATTCATAAAAGTGCTGAATAGGGTTTAGAAGAATTTTGCACCATTCTTTATGAAATAGTGTAAAGTTCTCGGGGAAAGGTGAGTGATGATTCTTATTGAACCCTCTAAAATAGACCATAACGGTAAAAATTATATTGATTTCGTGTGACTATGTGGGCTAAGACAGATGTTTAACTTAATCCCCTTGTTCATCAAACTTTAACTGAAGTAGTCTTATTGCATTTATAAATGCATTATCATCCTGGAAAATTTATCTATTAAAGGAAACAAAGTTTACATCAAATTATTGACCTGGTGAGCTCAAATTTGTCTATACTTATACCCAATGAACCTTCCATTTAAGGCTACGGATGATTCAGCAGAAAACCATAACACGGCTGCCTATACCATGACAGATCCATCCCCATACTTGACAGTTGGAAGAAGACAATTCCGAACATACGCAGGTGTCCTCTAAACGCGCACCCCTCCTATTGTACAGAAAAGTGTGAAATACGATTCCTACGACCATATTACTTTCTTCAATTTATCAATTGACCAGGTTTTGTGAGTGTGTTGGCATCGTAATCGGCATTTACCATTAACGTCTGTGATAAGTGAATTGGGAATTTCTTTGCAGCATGAATACTCTGTTCATGAAAATACCATCTAATTGTAATCATTGACATAGAAGAATCCAGACAGGTATTGAGCTCTGCAGTCACTTTTGCTGTAGTTGTTAGCTTTTTTGGCATTTCAATATTTTCATTCAATATCTGTTGGTCTCTTTCACTTAGCTTCTCTTTCCACCCACTATCTTGCTTCGACGAGCTTGTCTTGTCGAACTGAGTTTATGATGTCATGACTTTAGACACCGTACCTCTAGAAACGAATAATATTTAAGAAGTTTCGTTCACGCTTGTCCCAGCTAGATGGGCTCCTATAATTTGGTGCCTTTAAAAATATAAGTTGTCCGATAGTTTACGCTGTTGAAATGAATCCAAGAACTACATAATTTTATTAACGGTTACACTTACTACCAGAATATATGAATTGGTATTTATAAAAAAAGTTGTTGCGTATTATTATATTTTAATGCTTACTAAGTGCATTCAAAGATGTCACTTTTATTCACGGCGTTTCCATTACTTTAATTAATATATATATATATATATATAACAACATTAAGAGTACTATTATTCTTATCATCCTTTAAGCAATATTTACATATTTGTTTTATATACTGCATTTGAATGACGCTTAAAAGCAGGATATTATTTATAAATATTCCTTTTTGAATTTCGGTTCTAACATAATATATAAATTACGTAAATATACTGTATAATCTCCTAAACGTTTTGTTATTATAACTATTCTCCTATTTCATAAGAGGACCTTCTGCTTTTGTGAAAAAATAAGGTTTTTTTTTTCAGTTTTCTTTCATGCGCACTCTTTTCGTTGTCTTATTTGTAAAAAAATTACCTTTTATAATAAGAGCAAATGTAAGCGAAAAATTGCGAAAAAGTTTAATTAAGAATCAATGTAGTTTTGTTGAACTAATCATCGCTTTATAACTTCTTCCCAATGAATAGTTTTCCATTGGTCATTTAGAATTGGTTATTGGTCATTTCCATTAGGTCATTAGGCATAAACTCGTATAATAAAAGGAAATATATTTATGTCTTCTTTTGTCTAAAAGTATTCATTAGGTTAATGTATGGATGCTTATATCATCTAAATTTATATCGTATCACCTAGAATTGTCAAATTAGGTCCTATATATTCACCTAAGAGTGCAATATATGTGCACTTAAAAGCGTTTTTTTTAATTAAATATAATTTTACTTACAAATTAAACGAAATTTTTGAGGTTTATCATCAACGTCTTACATTCACTACCATACAAAATTAATTTTTAAATAAAAATGTATCTGCTTACTAACACGAAATATTTCTTAGATAACGTTCGCCGAAGTTTGACGATTTTAATTTTAAATACATTTGAATTTTGTATTTCAAAAAGTAAAATATTTCTTGCACTTTATATTGTGTTGATAAAAATCAAATCGCTGTCATTATATTCAGAAATTTTTAATCGGCAAATTTTCGCCCAATTGTTGAAACGTACGGATGATTAAATTAGTTTTTTGCGGTTTACACAATGCTTAATAACTGGAAATAAGATGGTCCGGATAGTTGCATTTTTAATATCATTCTTTTGTCAAGGGAAAGGACTCCACTAAGAAAGTTTATATTCATAATATCCGAAACAAGTAGAATTATATTAAAATAAGGCTTCTAAAATATGACTTTAAGGTCGGAAAATATTTGGTTGAGAAATAAAGGAACTAATTTTGCATGGCAGATTTAAATTAAATTAAATATGACTAATACAGTTGATAAGACACTGATTCAATAAAGGCAGATGCTACGAAAATATGGTTACTGTGGATTAAATGTGTAACACTGACTCTAGTTTGTGAATAGTTTTACTTTTTTGGAATTCTTATTAAAATGATAGATCGAGTTAATTTTCTTATTAATTTTTTTGAATCTTCTTAACGAACATTTTATAGCGGATATTACAACTTAATCACGTCATAAGGGTATCATAATTTTCTTTTAAAATTGGATTTTGTGATGATGATTCACAAATCCCAGTGCTAAACTTTGAAAAATGACAGGCATTAATTTGGGCACTCCATGCTTCTTACTCGGTCAATTGTATGTAAGTTGTTAACGTGTTCCAAGTTTCCAAAACTTGAATGTGCTGACGAAAAATAATAAATCATTTAATGTCGAATATAAAAAGGTATTGGAATAAAAATAAATTTTGAAATGTTCCCATATATATTTCAATTATTTACAAGTGTCGATTATATCATATCAGATTCTGTTTTGAACAGTACCATAATGATAAGGTTTAATGACATTTTACAACCGTCTGTTTTCACATATACACAGCAAAATTTCCATATATATATATATATATATATATATAT
>JAOUZG010032859.1:2442370-2457639 GCA_026289955.1 Argiope argentata | reverse complement strand
ATATATATATATATATATATATATAAATTCAAAATTAAGGTAAAAAACTTTATAATTAAAGCAATTATAGGGAAAAAATTTGAAACTTTGGAAAATTTCAAAACATCAATCTAACTCTGAAATAATATTCCCAGAATCTATTTCTAGTGACTCTTAAAATATTTCATTGAGCGTACTCTTCATAGAATTATGCATTTATTGCACATTAATACAATTTTTAAAAAAACTTCATCTACAGTTTGACGTACTTGAATTATATATAAAGTGCTCAAAGAGTAACCATTACTATTTATATGCGAGTTTTCCCAAAAAAGTTGAAATATTTGTCACGGAAAATGAACTGATAATATATGTTACTCCATACTAGTATAAAATAATAAAAATTTATAATAGTAAAAATAAGCACTCAAAACTGCGAAAAACGCTAGATTCAAACGAAAATGTACTGATGCCAACCTGTGGAAATCGTGTGTTATGCAGCTGCAGGGTTAATACGAGTAAATGGTGCCTTAAAAATAAGTGTAAATGGTGCCTTAAACTAGAATCAAGTTTGATTATTTAATTTGTTATCAAAACTGTTATCAAGAAAACATTCTAGAAGTTGACTACATATTTATGAAGCAACATTTAAAAAAACACAAAAAAATTATCGAAGAGATGGCTGTGTTATTTATCTTTACATGTTGAGATATAATGTCAAAATAATATTATGTTTAATATTTCCTTTTTAAATAGAAAATAATATTCTCAACACTTGAGTTATAAATGATAAAATGGGATAAACAAGGAAAAAATATTTTTCTCTCTTCGTAAATTCTTTCGTGATTTAGCAATCAAATCACTTTTATCTCTATAATAAGGAAAAAATTCCAGATTTGACTTGTTATTTTTCCTATTCATAGTTTTTTTTATCCATTTAGATAGATTTTTATACGGTGTATCTATGCAATTATTTTGTAGCATACTACTGTAATTTATTTATGTGCCATGAAGCGAGTGTAATATTTGTTTTTTTTTTAATTAAATCTATCAAAGAAAGTATTTCTAAAACTTGCAATCTTCCCATTCTATTATTTATTGGGGACGTTAGTCTTTGATATATGATGAAATTTTGGTTTAACAAAAGTAATACTTCAGATTCTCTTAAATTTCTAGGCAACCGATTTTGGAAATTCATTTCTTTTATAGCATTCAACAACGACATAAATGTCTAGATTTATTGGTTGATAGCAGAATAATTGATTTCTGTTTGAGATATAAAAATAGATATTTTAATCCAAAGTAAAGGAAAGGAATTGGTCTGTTTTAAATTTTAGTATTAGTAGGGATTTTACTTTAACAGATACCAACTATACTTATTAAAAGAATACATATATACATTTAAAAAATTCTGAAATTTCAGTTATGATCTTTAATTGAATTGTAGAATGCAAATTAAGAACAGAATTTAAATTATATTCCATTTTATAATTAACATCTGCTGTTTTAGTAAAAAAAAAATGTCAGTAAGTATTTTGAAATAGTGAATCACCATTAAAAATTTAATATAATTTATAGATTCATAATTATATTTAATCTGAAAGAAGCAATGACTTTGCACCTGAAAATGAAAATTTTATATCCCATTGTTTTTCTGTCAAAACTTAGTTTTTGAAATTAAGGTAGTTTTCTTTATTTACATTCTGAAAGGTAATCTTAGAGTATAATCAGATTCAGAATATAAACATATAACATTCTAAAGCTGAGTTTTTTAAAAATAAAAAATGAAAGTCTTTAAATATTTAGCCATTATTCAAATTTAAAATTACTCAAATTAAATAATGTTAAAATTTCATTTAGTATTTGAAAGTAAACAATTACATTTTGAAAACAAATAATTATTTGCACAGGCTGAATTCCTTTAAATTTTTTATTAAATGTCTGTTCATAAATTGTCTTCAGTTTTTAAATATATTTTTCTATTCAAATATATATTTCTATTGGAAGACAATCTTGCCGCTCTTTTCGCTTGTGTTATTTTTCATTTTTTTCTTTATTACTTATTCGAAAAAAAATATGTATAAACAAATACAGATTTCAAATTTTTGCAAAAACTTTGTTTGAAATATACTAAGCATTGAATACAACTACAATTTCTGTCACTACTTTAGCAACGTTAAATACCAAACCATGTTTTCACATTTCCACTAATTACTAACCCTTTCATAGTTAACCCCAAAGTAATCAATAAGTCTTTAAATAATGAAACTGACAACTAAACAAAGCTTTGTGCAACAATGCTCTCCTCAGATTTAAATTATTTGCTTTACATTCATTTTCTAAAAGTACCTTACAGCCTTTGTTCTCATGAATGCATTTGTTAAAAGAGAATCAAGCCGACAAGTTTTGGCCTGCAATATACAAAAGCTAAATTTTAATTAAGGACTTTCAGAGCTTCATTAATTACTTTAAAAAAGCATATCACTTGAAGAATATAAACTTTTGAATAACCCTATTCTTTTAGCCTTAGCCTTTATTTTTTACAACTATTGAAGAAAGCTAAAAGCTTCTTAGCTTTCTCCGTATAAAATATATTAATTTTTCCAATCCCGATCCCAAATAATCTTGCTTGATGATATGCATTCGTTTGTAGTATTGCTATATTTTAGAAATTCAATCTTAACAAAAACCACAATAACACTTTGTATAAAAATGTGGTAATTTTCCGTTAAACAGGCGCCAGCGAAAAATCGCCAAAAAAATTTGGCGAAATAATATATTATTTGGCAATTTTTCGCTTTAAAATCGCTGTAAAATCGTCAAAGTATTTTGGCCGAATTCAACAGTATTTGGAGATTTTTTATTGTAACCCGGCTGACGGTAAGTACCAAAAATGTATTTAATATCATTGCATCAAGCAAGTGTTATTAAAGTTTTGTGCATTGGTGAACTCTATAAGAAATGGATTTGTGTATTATTACTTATATGCCACATTTGAACAACAGTTACAAAAACACTGCTATTGTACAATCTTTGGCAGACTTTTTCTTTCTTTTTTTAGATTAATCTCGCGGACGCAGTTTATGTACAAGTGCCAGAATCTAGAATGCATAATTTGGGCACATTTTTTCTGATTAAATTAAATTAAATTTTGCAACTTATGTAAGTAAATCGCATTCTAACTTCTCATTGGTGGCATTTATTGAGTTTTTCACTTATTGTTTTTACATGATTGTACACCGGCTGCCTGGCACAGAGGTAGCACGTCTTTCTCGTGGTCTGGGCGTCCCGGGTTCGAGTACCGGTTAGAGTATGATTGTTCTCCTCTGTTCTATCTGTATGAATGCCACCCCCTGCAAAAAGGGGCTGTGCAAGCGAATGTGATGAGTGTGTAGCTAAAGTCGTATTACGGCCTTCATTCAGGATTTTTATATTCTAGCGAGAAGATGTCAGTAAAATGTTGGCAAGTCATATGCAGCATTCATTTTCCTACAATAACGTTTCTAAATGTAGATGTAATTTTTTAAAAAAATGAATTTTTTATGTAGCAAAAAAATTGCATTATTTTTCATAATAAAAATACAAATTTTATCAGAAATAATGCATAAATATTCATTGATGATAATTGACAAAATCGTAAAAATATGTAGAAATATTCATCGATATTGTTACAAGCGAGCGAACGCGTGCCGAATGAGAAAACGTTGTCGACGCTTCACAAGGAGCTTTGCGCCAGCCGAATTGATTTGGCGAGGGAAATATTCTGGTAGTTCTCAGACAGTTCCCGGTTTGCCGTGGTGCTTCGCGTGCGCGCGCTCCGCTATATAAGGTACGGGTTGCCGTAATTTCGGCAGTGTATTCCTCTCAGAAGAGAAGCGTCTCGCTGTACTAGCGGAGTACTTTTCTTGCTTGTTATTCGTGAGCTGTTTACGTTGTATTATTGAGCTCGCCTTAGTGAGCTTGTATTATTGAAGTCAGTTTTTATTGCGCGTAAGGATTGTTTTTGCGCTGTTAGTGACTGCTGACTGCTGGATTGTTTTTATCTGAAGTTTTACTTTGGCAAGTCATCCTGTAAATGCCTGTAAATAGTTGTAAACAAATTTGTTTTTGCTGCCCTCAAGTGAAGTCCATTCAATCCGAACTCGCTACGCTAAAAACGTAACAATATGTCTACATATTTTATTTATGTATGGAATGTATAGAATATTCAGTTATTTCCAGACGGCAAAAAGTTTCTTCGTTTCAGACGGTTTATAACAAAATAAATATTCATGAAACTACAACTATATTTTCATAGAGAAAGAACAATAATGTGAATATAGTTTTTACAATAAATTCTTTACTGACATTTGCATTATTTTGCAAAAAAGTTTTTTCAATAAAGGTATGAGATGTCAAAAGTTTTAGGATTTTCTAATGTCGTTTTTCATTGACTTTTCATCCAATACACTGTATCCGAAATATTGAACAAAAATCACTGTAAAACTGAATAAATTGACAAGTCACGAACATTTTCCGTGATTGTTTTTCAAAATAAATCCAGTATGGATAAGTCAAGCATTCGAATCAATCATTCTGTTTATAAGAATGACCATAGTTTCCAAGTTGATGAAAAATATTTTTTAAAAGTAATCTCTTTCAATTTTACTTACTAAAAAAAAGAAGTAGATGTCTGAAAAAATATTCTCAAATTTAATACAAAAATTATGTTTATTAAGAAAGAATTTATATAAATATAATATTAAAAAACGTGTGTATATTTTCTAAAATTATAGAATGTCAAATTTAATAACACTGATTAATATAATAATTCCTGACATTATCAAAAAAGAAATAGAATGAGATAAAGAAAAATGCTTATTTAATATGTACAATTGAATATAAACCAATCCCTTACAGTTATGAAACAACACGGTGAAATTATTATTAAAAGATTAAAACAGAATTTATCAAATAGTTTTGGCTAGAAATTAAAGAATCTCTGAATATTGTCGTTTGATCATTCTGGAAAAAAATGTGATATATCGCCTTATGAAAGCTTATTTAAATTTAATTTCAATAGATCAAGATTAAATTTAACTTATTCCAATGAAAGAGTTAATTAAACTTAATTTCTATAAAAATAATATTATAATTATTACAGAATTTACAATTGTAAATTAATATTTAAAAAAAGTATGTTTCATTTTTTAATCCTGGTAAAATTTGTTGATGTTACTTTTATATAAAGTAATCTTTAAATACTTCAAAATAAGAAATTATCAGACAATTTTTTCTTTGTTAAATAACAAGGTTAAATCCCGCAAAAAACTGTAATTTATCACACCGTTTTTTAGGTAAATTATTGCCTAGCGCAGACATAATTTGTGAGTTTTTCCCAAGAACATTTCACATTCAGAAAACTCAATATCCTAAACTTTTTACTTAGTTTAAAAGTTTCTTGTTAGATACTGTTATCGTTTATCGATATTTCCTGAACCCTGACGATGTCTTTAATAATCATCGATAAGGATAGCCTGTAATAAATACTTTACGGTTCAGACAGTTTAAGACTCCTATTATTAGATTATTGCTATTATTAGTTTTATAAAAAGAAACAGGAAATTGATTGTTACAAACGTAATTGCTCTCATACATGGCAGTTTTATATTAATGATGATGGTAATTTAACAAGAGTTTCTCTTTCTAGTTAAAAATGTATCTCAAGATAGATCAAAGAATAACCCTAAAATATTCATAAATATACATTTTTGGCAAGTAATAAAATGAATAAAAAAGATACATTTTTTTAAAAAAAATCCTTTAAATTTTACTAAACTAAAATGAAAAGAGAATGACACATTTGCCTGAACCAATATTTAAAAAAAAAATGAGAATGTTACTAGATAATTTATTTTATATTAAGTAACAGAATTTAAGGTATGATCTATAAATTATTCTTATATACCAGCATATGGAGAGTAAGAGTATATTTATTTATTTAAATTTAAATTAAGTAACACGCTAGTGTGGTGTGGAAATTAGAAGAGGGGGTTTCCAACTCGGACGCCATCCCTTTCTCATGACCTTGGTTCAAAATTACGAGGTTCGGCCCCAAATAGCTCTAGTTCTACTTTAAGAATGGGCGCTAATATAATTAAACCGAACTAAGTCAAACAATAATGAAAAGTTTAATATAATATGAAAAATTATTATTCATTTATTAATCTTTGTATTTCAAATATTTAAATATATATAGAAATAAAAAAAAATTATAGCCTTGCACCATTTTTATTTTTAATAATTGGACAAACAACAATTTTAATAATTGGATCCAAAACAATTATATGATATTTTATAGCAGAGTGTATATAGAATAGAATTTCTGAAAGACCTTGTCATTAGCGATGTAGTAAGAAATTTACCAATACTTATAAAAAATAAATCCTAAAATTAAAAATATGTATTTTATAGCTAGATAACTTTTATGTAATTTTTATTATACTTAATATTCATCCATCACATTCATACGTGATTTAAAAAATCAATCACACTATTTCACAACGGTAGATTTAAACGAAGTATTTAGAAGTGTAAACACTATGGCCCTATCCTGGATTCTGAGATTTAAATAGTGTTATTGCGGTAATAAATGCACGAATCCTTCTATTTACATATAGAGTGTATTGCCACAGACATCCTTTAATAGCTAGTAAAGATAAGTTCCTTTAATGAGTTCCCAACTGTGACCCAGAATACTGGTTCGAAAATATTCACGCCATCCTCAATTGATTTTCTGTTCCCTCTTTAACTTTAGGATTAAACTATTTCTGCTATAAAGCTATTAGAATTCCCGGCGCCATGAGGCTTTTATCGAAATCTAGTTTCTATGTGGTAAAGTTATGGGCATGTTAAGCACCTATCGATGTTCCTTTTAAAGAGTTAAATTATTTCAAAAATAGTTTTCGAATTTTAAACGAGTTCTGACTCTGCGTATGTAGAATGCAATTTGAATGTGTTTAAGAATAAATTGGAGAAATTATTTCGTCCAGTTTTCCTTGAAAGGTTAGTCGTTTTAGATTCCATCTCTTTATTGCAAGTGTATATGTATTTTTAAAAAAGGCTTGAACCTGCAAAAATGCATTTTTTGGGATTAAACATGCAGAAAATAATATATTTACATACTCTTAAGCCCTCGAATATTTTCGAATACGTATAATTTTTAGAACTATTGAACTGTAGAATGTATTTTAAATGTGCATATGAATAAATTGTAAAAATTTCGTCCAGTATATATATATGGTTGCAATATTCTCTTAGCTTTACTTATAAGAAATTGAAAATAAACAGGATAAAGGGAATTTTCAATATTGTAATCCATATACACTCATGTCCATAAACTAAGGATAATTCAGAGTTAAGTCGAAATCAAACTCTAAAATCCATATCTCACCCGTAAAAGGACTGCGCACATCTTTAAAAATCATATGCAGATGGCAGGAAGCCACCAGATGACATGTATAGTACTTCACAATGACGAGAGTGTAAGAGAGTAATGTACAAATAATACAGGCAAAGAAGTAAAATTATTCGTAAGCATTTTATAAACCTTTAAGAGCAATAACCACATAGTTACAAAATACTCATTTCTGTGTTTTTAACGTGTTAGAATTATCGGCCACTTGGAATGTGAGCATAACCAATGGAAGTATCTGATGTACTAGGAATCGCCCAAAGTATCATGTCCAGGCTTTGGCAATGATTCCAAGAAAATATAAAGTTAATAGACGTCACAGTATATGTTGACCTCGAGTTACAATGCCAATGGTATTTGATAGTTATAGGCAAAAGTGTAAAAGATAATTAAACAGCTATTGCTTACTCAAGATTACATTAGATAATCATATTACACTTTTTTGTCACACTTTATAACAACACAACTATGTGCATAAGAAGAACAACTCAATGCTGATTTTGAGAATAAGTTTTGTAAATCGTTCTTGTTCCGATTTGTAATTCGGAATAAAAAATAATTCGAATTTCGTTTGTGTTTGCGTTTAGAAGTCATTTATTACAAAAGAAACTGATGAAACACAGGATCAGATTGATCTTGCCAGTTCCTTTCAGCTATTGGGGCGACAGTTTCAAAGTAGACAGAGAAGAGACGCTTATGAAAAATTGGTATATATGCTTGCAGGCCTATTAGATGTGTCCCACTTATTGCAACTCACCCTCGCCTGCATTTAGTCTTGAGTTGAGAGCATATATTGTGGACGCAGCAACGGTGGGCTCCAGTGATGTTTTCTGACGAGTCCAGGTTTGGCTTGTAGTCTAATTATCACGGAACATTCAAATGGAGAACGTCAAGTACCCGTTACCCCCAAGGGAACATCATTGAACGATACTGTTCAATGATTGTTAAGATGGTGCTGGGTTGCTCGTTTGGAGATGAATTATTCTGGGTTCCAGAACTGCCCCGCATTTTCAAATTGGAACCATGACAGGCGAAGTCTATCGGAACGTCAGTCTGGAGGAATATGTAAGTTTATTTTGGGGAATCATAGGCCCAGAATTCGTATTTGTGGATAACATCACCTGTCTTCACTGTGCAGACATTACCAACAAATACCTTTTCTAACGGGTGATATCATCCGCATATACTGACCAGCATTCGCATTAGACGGCAATCTAGTCGAGCATGTATGGGACACATGACTAGTGGCAGCTAGTTTCAGCCCATTAATATCTTCCTACATGTATGCCGGGACTTCGGAGAGCATTGCTTGATGAGTAGTGTAATATTCCCCAAGATCATATTGGTAATTTGATACTCAGCGCACCCTCGGCGTTGTAAAGACTGTATTGCATCGACTGAGATATATATTTTTTTATTTGTTTTTGAGAGTGTAATATTTGTTTTTGTAAATAGGATTTTTTTTGTAATTTTCTCCAGGGAGTAAAAAATTGCATTTTTTTTCAATATAATCAAACATATAGCATCTTTTTTTTTTGTTCTTTAACTTTTTGTTTAAAAAATGGACTTTATAAATGTCACATTTGTTTTGCTTTTTTTTTCTCCTGAACATGCATTATCCTCAACTTAAGTGCATGACTGTAATTCCTAAAAGAAGAATAAAATTTGGATGATTAAAATCATCATTTTTATACCTCAGTAAAAAATCCCTTGGTTGTCTTTTTTCGGTCAACATCTGCTCATTTTAAATATTATAACTATTAGAACTATTGGTAGCTTTTTTTCATTTGGAAAAAGGCTTACGTTTCTAAGCCGACTCAAATTTGTTTTACAATATTGGAAATTACTGTAATACAAATTCTAGATTTTTGTATTACAATATTGGAAATTACTGTAATACAAATTCTAGATTTTTGTATTGCAATATTGGAATTTACTGTAATACAAATTCCAGATTTTTGTATTGCAATATTGGAAATTACTGTAATACAAATTCTAGATTTTTGTATTACAATATTGGAAATTACTGTAATGCAAATTCTAGATTTTTGTACTACAATAAGGGAAATATTTCCAGTTTATTTTCTTCCTGATTCGTTAAAAACATCGTTTCAATTGTTTACCATAATTGGCATTTCATCTTTATCACAGTCAAAATCACAAGGGTCTGTACTGGATCATGGACTTTTATGAGACTCAGTCATATGAAAAAAAGTAAAGATAATTCAGGGAAATATAGCAAGATTAGAAGAAAACTGAGATTTTCATAACTGTAGAAAATGTAGAAAAACCGTTGAAAATGGTTAAGCAGATAGAAGACGAAACTTTCCTTCATTTGAACGAATGACAGTCCTTTTTGAATAAAAGTAAAAAAAATCATATGATTTTAGAATATTATAGAAATGGAGAAATGTTGGTGATATATATTTGGCAGTTAATTGTATTATTTCTTAATTATTATTTATCTTTATTTTCTTTAAAAAATGGCTAAGTTTGACGACATATTGTGACCTTTATTTTAACGTGAATTCATCAAAAATGTATAATTTCATGCAACTTCAGATACATTGACATTACATACCAGCCATTTTTTCAATACTGTTAAAAGCTTCAAATCATGTCCTAACTTGTTTAAAAGTTTAAATTTTAAGCTACAGTTTTAAGAATTTTCAGCTGTTTTCGCAAAAAACTTTATTGGTTATCAAACATTAGTTCATCTTTCAGATAATTAAATGTATAAGCTGTGAATATTAAGTTTTAAAATGATAGTGTTTCGAAAGTACTATTGGGTTTTCTTATGATTAAATGTTAATTTTTAAGCCAAAATAACTAGTAAAATAAAAATTATGTTAATTAATGCTTGCATATTCATGTGACAAATATTATAATGAAATCTCTGTGGGTAATGAATTCGCTCAAAGACTTCATGCTTCTATTCAGACAGTGGACGTCAAAAATCTAACTTAATCCATTCTCCATATAATATATTGCAGAATAAAGCTACAGCAGTAATTAAATCCGGCAGATCACTAGCATGAAATTGAGGAAGCGGCTACTCGCTATCATAATATAATGCATTTTAGCTGAGTTTTAATAGATCAGATAAGAAATACGGCATCATAAATTTGAGTGAAACGCTCAATTCTAAAATTCAATCTTTTGAAAATAATAATAATTTTTATTTCATAGCTTATATTACGGAACAATATGATTTTTAACAATATGATTCATTTATTGCTTTCAAATGAAATTTCGAAAATTTTGCCAAGCCATTTTCTTTCTTAGATATCTAGTATTGCAATCAAAGACCAAGTTAACTATACCATTTTTTAATCTCCTGCATACAACTTATTAGAAATAAAATGGTTAAACAAATATTCTTTGATTGATATTTTTGTTTTAAATTTTACGTTTATCATTATTCATGGTACCCTCTTTAGATCATAATACTGAAGTTAAACCTGAAATTAACTATCAGGCAAGTGAACAGAAATTTTCTTCATAATTCAATGATGATAGGAAGATAATAATGTTAATAATAATAATTTATATTGGTTAATAATAAAAAAATATAAAGGTAATTTTGATTAAAAAATTAAAACTTTGTTAATAAATTTCATTTTAGTCAGTTAAAGTAACACTTAATACAAAATTAAAGAAGTGTACTATAATATATATTTTTAAGAAATAATTTTAAAATTATAAGTATTCTTACTTTTTCAATATATATATATATATATATAATGAACTAAACCTTTTCAAGTATATGATTTCAAGAAAGGAATAGAGTAAAAGAAGAAACAGATATAATGACATTTTTTTTCCTGATCAATATTTAGATTTAATTTTCAGTTAGTAGAAGGAACTTGCAAAAATAGATGTAAATGATTTTAAAAATAAAAGTTAATTGAATTGAAATGTTATCCTGTTTGAAATGAATTTTATTTAAGCTATTTTTTTCGCATATATCGGTGATGGTTATAACTGAATGCAATAATATCTACAAATATGTATTTTACTTCAGTCAATGAACATAAAATTAATGTATACATTTGTCACACATTAATATTATATAACTGACTGAATCGAGCTTAAAACGTTTCTTAAAATCTTTGGAATCAAGAAAGTGCACCTTTCACTTAGAATTATGATTCACCTACTTTTTCCCATTTATAATTCGAAAAAGAGTTAAGATTCCGTTTCTGGCAACGTTTCAGCAAAAAAAAATGAAAGCTTATTTTTAAAATATATCGTTTTCTCAATTCTTAATTATTCGTTACTAAAAGTATTCTTGCTTCAGTTTGCATATTTATCTCCTATTTTGTCTGCAACTGAGTAGCTATTTTTTTTATATGAAATAGCACATTTTTTTGTGTATCCAGATGACTTAAGCCCACAGACACTAGATCTAAATTTTAGCATTGGGGGAGTACCAACTTCCAATATTTTTACGAGTGCTTTGTTACAACTAAATTTGGTATGGCACATCATTTTTTGCTATTTCGAATGTAGTGAACTCATTTTTAAAAAATAATGTATTTAAAAATATGCATTGATAAAACAATAAACTCAACTCCAATTTAAATGTCATAAAATAGCCTAATAATTGTTTGTAATATGTTTAAGAAATTAGGTTCACTCACTTCTGGGAAATTGAAATCTTGTTTCTTGATTGTAATAAATTGCTATAGCCTTATAGCAAATTTTAAGGCATTTTAAGTTTCTCAAGTTCACAAACTTTGACAAGATAAGTTTCTAAACTCGAAACAAAGTCCTTAATCATACCTGTCACACTGTTAGGAAAACATTATTTTTAGTTGGATGTTTTCATTTTTTTAAGACTCGTTTCTATTAGATAAGTTTAGCTTTAATAATTTATAAGCGTTATTGAAAGTTATGTGTTTTAAATTGGAGTGAAAACTTTGAAAATATAGTTTAAGTTAGTCTGATGAAATATGTAAAACTTGAACTAAATGTTGACGATAAATATTTTAGAATTTTGAATAATTTTAACTAAGAAATAGAGGTACTTGTTTATACGCAAATATAGAGGTGAAGTTAACTAAGATCGTTTTTTAAGAATTAATGTAATCTAAAGTAAAATTTATATCATGTTGCCATTGATTGAAAACAAAGCTGTTAATGAATTTGGAATATTACTTTAAATGTTTTCTACTGATCTCACATTTAATATGATGTTTATATTATAGTTTTAATATTATATTGAATGAATCAGAAGCGAATGGATGTATGAATAAGGATAAATATGTCTCTAAAATCATCTTACATTGTGTTAAATTCCTTAAAAAATTATTTCAAAATTAGACATTGAATTTCTCAAGACAAAATAGTCTTTTGAAACAGTTTTGTAGCTGTTATATCTTTAGAATTAAATTGATAACGAAAGATCATATATATTAATGATCAAATCTCTACAACTCGTAAAAATATTTAAGAAAACGAAAACAGATTTTTAACCCCTTTTTTGCTTGATTTTTTTGTTAAATTATTTAGGCTGACATAATCCCTGTTCTAGATTAAAGGAAAACATTTTTTTTAAAAAAAAATCTTAAAATAACTATATAGAATAAAAAAAAATAAAAAATAGTATGATTGAAATATCCATAATTATGCCAATTCACATGTACAAAATCTTCAAAGCCTCCCCCCCTTTCTAAATATGTTGACTCATTCTCGCATTTATTAGCAGAAAATTACAGATTAGTTACAAATAATATTCAAGAAATTGCACGGTCCTTCCTACCACAACAAACTGTGAAATGACAAAGTTCAAACCTACTATAATGATTTTGATATTTGATATTTTTTGACAACTAAGTTCTTTATTACGCGATAGTCGTAAACAAAGTCGTCATCAACAACCAATACAGTATACCTGTTTGGAATAAAATATTTTGTTCATTGAATGTTATAATGGAAATTTCCATCATCATGCAAAGAGTTAAATCTTATATTAAGATGTAATGAAGTAATAAATGTTAATAATTTTAAATTTTAATAATGATCTTAAATTCTTAATTTAACTTTTAATTAAAACTTAATTTGCTCATAAAATTTTTTTTGTAATAAAAATGTTGTTTACTTTGATTTACCATGTCAACATATGTCTAAGTTTTCAAATGGCTTATTTTTGCAATTTTTCATATTAAATGTGGTTATTATGATTAAGAGTTTCTTATCCCAAAATTTAATACAGCCGCCTGTATATGTGAAATGCTGTAGATGATGTCAACAGTGAAACTGTTCAATAGATATATGCCAGGATCAGTATTATCATCTTAGGTATCATCTCCACTGTCACTCAAATGTCTAAATCAGATCCAGGTCATATTAGTTAAACTGACTATTTCGTTTAATCTAGACTATTCAAATTATAGGCTTATAACATCATTTAGCTAAAGTTGATTATATTGGAAAATATAGTGTATAACTGTTTAAAGTTTTGAATATATTTTTGCCAAATCAAGCAATACATTGTGTAATATCTCTACACTACTGTTTGACATTCTGAATACCCTATATGTCATGTACACATAATACTGGTATTGTAGGGCATCTTGAATTAAGCTATGCATTGAAGATAGGTTATGCAATGAACAAGATATTGATAAACTAAGATGCTACTGAAAACTGTTATTGAATATGAATTGCTATTTCTATTGAAAATAATTCGTATTTGACAATGCTCAATAATTAAAAATATAATGCAAAACAAGTCGTATTGGAAATGAAAATTATCTAACCATTCCATCGCTACCTTTGTAAATGTCATATGAATTTAGATTTTTCAGCACCTAATGTTTATACCGGTATTTTATTACCAAATAAATTCATTTTTGTCTCATAAAGGTTCTAATATTACTTTTTGGAGATAGTTTCAAAATTATTTTGAATCGTGTATGCAGCTAACAATTAAATAATAGTAATGAATCGAATGATAATGACAATTCCTTTTTAAAAGTGCTACAGTCCATAATATTTTCATTCTATTATTTTTATAACTTAGATTATTATAATGATTCCATGTCCACTATCTAAGAAAAATAAATCTCTTTCCACTCCTAAATATTATATTTTCGGTGCATGGACTTGAAAACGTAAATCGAATTCGCGTCTAGAAAAGATTCCTCCAAGATGGATGGTGATGGATCCAAGGCAAGAATTCAAATGAGATTGTTCGCAAAAAAAAAGAAAGAATGTGTGCAGAAAAAGGAAATAAAACTTATTCGACGGTCTAAAAATGGCAATCAGAAAGCTGAAAAAGTTTCCATCCGGAACAAAAAAAAGTATGAAAGTTCCAAAACTGCCATTCTACGATCTTCAGGGAAGGTAGACTATATATTTTTTGCGTAAGAAACTGAGAAATAGTAAAAATTACTCGAGTAAAATATTGTTCAGAAGGAAAGAATATTCAAATGCAGATACTTCATACTTCTTTAGTTTTTCTCATGCAACAGTTCTTTTCGAAAATGATTCCCGTGCTTATCGCCCCCTCTTTTTTTTTTTAACTTCGACTTTGGGAAGTGAGAGATTTGGAACTTTTATATCAATGTTTTGATGGAATGTTCGAAAGAGGAAATCGTTTTCAGTTTTTTTTCCTGTGAAAGAAAGAAATGGTGAGGTAAAATTTTTATGCAATATAAATCGACTGAGTGATTTAATTTCACTTATCATATGTATGAGTATGAAAAACATAAAATATTCAGAATGTGTAAAATCTATTATCTCAGTTCTTAAGCTTTATTGTAAAGAAAGAGACACGGCTGTTAAATTTCGTAAAGTAATTACGAAATTTAATTAATTTATGAAATTTCGT
>JAOUZG010032859.1:2427364-2442360 GCA_026289955.1 Argiope argentata | reverse complement strand
AATTTCGTAAAGTAATTACGAAATTTAATTAATTTATGAAATTTCGTAAATGTTCATTGAATTTCGTAAAGTAATTACGAAATTTAATTAATTTATGAAATTTCGTAAATTTTCGTTAAATTTCGTAAAGTAATTACGCAATTTAATTAATTTATGAAATTTCGTAAATTTTCGCTATATTTCGTAAAGTAATTACGAAATTTAAAAATTGAAATAAATGCATAAATTTCAGTAAATCATTTTTTTTTCAAATAAAATCATTTTTTAAAATTGAAATAAATGCATACGTTTACGTTGATCTCTGGGGTAGGATACTGGATTTTGAGAATTTTTTTTAAAAAAACTTTAGTCACTTAAATGCAAGTGCTTGAATTTTCATACCTAGGATTCGACAATCTAATTCAATTGTCTTTTTCAAAAATGTTATTGTCAGTATTGAAACCTTTTTCTCTAACATAAAATCATACTCATCAAAATATCCTCACTGATTTATTTTGATTATTCATTTTAAATTATGTTTACATGTTCAAATATATATTTCTCTGATTAGACATGAAGAAATAAAATTCAGTGAAGTAATTTTTTTATCATCCATTCGGTCTGTTTCCAGTTTTAAAAAAATTGAATCATTAAAAATTATAAGCAAAAATTATTTAAATCATTTATAAATCATACACTTTTTTAAATCAGCAGAAAATCTTCGGTAATAAATGATTTCGAATTAAATAATTTGCATATAATTGGCGTAGTTTTGATTGCAAATAGAATTTAAATTCAGTATTCACTAAAATAATATTCTGAATTATAACTCCAACGAAAGAAAAAAAGAATTTCCCAAAGTTGTAACAAAATTACAATATCACTTTATAGTATGGTGCAAATAACAATTTATATTTTACATCACACTTATATCTCATTTCTTATTATTCCAATATGTCACTCTAATTGAAACGAAAGCATCTTCCATTTCTTTTTCTCTATAACATGGCAATAAAAGAAACAAAAAGGACAAAACTATAAATAAAACTTCCACTTGATTCCGAACAATTCAGTTTTCATAAATTGTTTCATAAATAAATTGGAGGATTTTCGATGCTCCAAATTGGGCAAATATAATTTCTGTCTACCAAGAAAATTAAATGACAGCATTTCTGATTAACGTAAAAAATATTAAGCCTTTAGACCATCCCATCGGGGGGGGGGGAGATACCACAGATATTAGGTATCTTTCGGCATGATTTCAATTTATTGACTTTAACTTATCAAGGGAGCTATCATAAATTGGTATGTTCTGTGATTTTAGGATAGTCTTAAAAATCGGTATATCGCATTGAAGGAAAGTTTTAATAAATATCAATTCATCACTCTTGTATTAAGCTTTCAAATTTGAAATCTTTTAAAATAATTTATTCCTGAAAAATATAAAAAATATTTTTACATTATCTTCAAATTGTTAGATATCATTTATAAATTTTATAGTTTTTATAACTTGCTTTTACAGATTCACTTTAGTTTTTTAACCATGGATACGCTATGATTCACTGTACGTAGTCTTTGAAACACAACAATCTGATGTAACAACAGCGGATTTAATTCTACTTTCTTTAGTTCAAAGCATATGCATGAGTAAATTTATTTTGGAATTCCATCTATGATTTTTTAAAATAAACAGTTCCATTTGGAGACAAGTATTTTTATAAATTACATAATGCAATTAGAATTTTCGTCTGCACATAAAAATGTTATGTTTTATTTGCACTAGCTTGAGATTTCATTAGCTTGAGAAGATTCTCACGCATTCTATTAATTATAATCATTTAAAAATTAGAATATTAGCACTAAATTACAAATAAAGAAATTACAAGTTTGATTTTTAAATCAAAAATCCGCTTCTGCTAAATATGTTGTTCAGTTTATTATCTCTGATAATAAGTAGAACACTCTAAGCAAATTTATTATTTTTCCTCTTATTATTCAAAAAGCAATACAATTTGAATAACTAGAAAATTAAATCAACTAATTCATTTAACTATTTATGATACTTGGAAGCAGACAGTTCTTTGTTTCGAAATAATAGAATTAGTCTTTTGCTCCGCCTACGATTCAAATTGTTTCGAAAATTCAATCAGAATACTAAATTCAATTGTTTAATTCAATTATGATCTTTTTTTTCAAATATATAATTTATATAATAAAGTTACAAGTGGAGTTGTTGTTGATTGAGGTTTATTAGCACAAGAGCCACAATTGGCCAAGCTGCGCCATGCAAATGGTGAACTATAAATTCAAGGTTAAAATTTAATTTCATAAAAAAATTAGTGGAATATAAAAGCAATATTGTGGTTTGGTTTGGTTTGGTTTTTGTGGCACAAAAGCCAGGAATTTGACTATGCTGCGCCAACCAGAGAAATGAAAGCATCGCAATACGAGAGTTTTATTTGGAATGTTTAAAAACGAAACTATGTTCTAAAAAATATCACCATTTTAAATAAGGGAATAAAGCCTTATCGATTTTAAACAAGTGGAACGCTTTGAACAAATTATTCTTTTTTTGAATTTCTTCAATTTGCTGTAATTGAAATATTTCTAGATTTTTAAAAGAAAAATTTATAGAGATAATGAATTATTCGATGAAACTTAGATCCAATGTCTTTTATAAGATCCACTTATTTTGTATAAAACAATTTTTATATAACATTAAAAAATTTCTGTATTTTTTATACATTTTATTTATTGATATATTTGATTTTGATGCATTTAAACAATAAGAAAATTTTTAAAACATATTTAGTTAATTCTTTATTCTTTAGAGTTAATTTCGGTTCACCTGTGTCTTCAAGTTTCAATTTTATTTAATGTTATAGTATAGCAATATGAGTAGTAATATTGACTTTTACGAATTGTATAATTTTTATTACAATACTTAAAAACATTTTTTAACCCAGTTCTTATACGGAAGTTGAAAATATGTGTTGTTCTGACATTATTTCACAATTCCTACAGATTGTTGACATAAAATACCTCCTTAGTTCAATGATATAGTTATCTTTGTTATAATATCCATGTATTGCTTAATATCCTTTATATATTTGTTTTGCTTTATTTAGTATCTCTCGTCAAGTTCGAGTTCGTCTTTGATTTTCAACTTATCTTAAACTCATAGTTTTAATATACTATTAATTTGCTATAAAATTAACTGTAAATCATATTAAAATATTTGGATGATTTGAATTTTAGTTTTGTATTTAGTTTTATGCCAACGAATTAAAAAAAATGTTGCAGATATTTTTTAACACATCATTCTCATATAGTAAATATTGAGTTCAAAACAATATTTATAAAATAGTTCTATAAAGCATTTTCGAACAATATTTAAAGTAGCAACAACAGACAAACAAAAATAATTTCTTAATAAGATATCAAGGAAAAAAAGTACAATTAATCAAATTAAGATAAGTAAAATGATAGACACAAAACAAACGAATTATGAATCATATATAAAACAAATAACTTCAGGATATTTTTGAATTATTTCATACGTTTATATTTTTGGTTCCTTATAACTTCTATATTTTGTTTTATTTGTAACTCAATAATCCAATTCTTTCATTCAAAGCTATGTTAAAATAATTTTATTATTAATTTTTAATATAGTTTCAATCATATATATTTCACGAGGAATTAGTATCTGGAATTATACTCTAACCTAATTAATACATCTTCTTAAGAAGTCATTTTAACTTAATAAAAATTATTTCTATTTTAAACTTTTATTTTATATTTATTTTATTTTTTTAAATCCTTTCCTTATACATAAGGTTCAACCAAAACGGGTAAATATTATTATCTTAATACACCTGAAAATAAATTAGATAACTCAAACATTGAAAAACTATATAAAAATAGTGAATAATTAAAATAATATAAAAAGATATATTATATATCTAAGATTGATTTTATAAATTGTATGCATCTGTGAAAAAGATTTCACTGGAATAAAAATAATATCTTCAGAAACATATGTATTTATTGTTAAACGGAATTATGTGCAATAATTTTCCCTGAAATATAAAAACAATACTTTTAATTTTTACCTATATTTAAAATTTTTAAATATATATTCTTAGACATGTTAACTGAGAAATGACCTGGTATAAATTTTGTAATTTTAGACATTGTTATGTCATGAATAATACTCTTTCTACATTTATTCATACATGTTACATGACGCATAATGCGGTTTTCAGAGATTGATTTGCATTTTAATATTAAAATTTTGAAAAACCTTGCAGAAATTTGCAGTAAAGAATAGGTTATTAATATTTAAGAGTTGTATATAAATCAGAATTAATATTTACTCTTAATTTCTTATTATAAATCCCTCCATGTGAATTCAAATTTACAAAAATCATTTTTTCCAATGAAACAAACAGAAGCAGTTAGATATTTTAATTTCAAGATGTATTGTTTCCAAAGTTATGAAATCACTATGTCGGCTTTCATTAAAGTTTTAAAATATTTGTGCAATTAAACTTTTGAAAGAGGAAGAGCTTTGAAATTTTTAAGGTCCCTTCTATGTTCTAAAAACATCTCATGTTTAAACTTAAATATGATATTTCTGCCTTACATAAAATTGTCTTTCTCGTAAAGCACAATGAAGATTCTTAAGCTTCTTGAGTGAAATTAGATATGTTTCCTAAGAAAGTTTCTCATTCATATTTTATTACTTAGTTGAAGCGAAAATTAATTCAATGAATCTAAACTTTGCCAGACATGTCTACCAAGATAATACATAAAGAGGATATGGTTACCAGAGATATGTTTTCTAAAGGGGCAAAAGACAATTATGCATAATAAATCTTTGAAAGAAGAGAGAATAACTGAGTTTCTTTATGTAAATCGTTTTTATTACGAATGTAATAATAACAGTTCTCTTTTCTTTTTTCAGAATTTCATTGAAATTCGTAAGTAAATAAAGAAAAAAGGGAAAATACTCTATTCCTTTAATTATTCAAAACGAGAGTAGTTAAAAGTTATAGCACTTACAAAGTAAAAGCCGTTGAGTTTTTGTATTCTTATTTCTTTTAACAAAAAATTATAAATTAAACAATATTTTTTTGCAACCTTAAATCATTGTGACATAATATGGAACATAAATATGGAAGAAAATATAGAAAAAAATTAACATTCCTCTGTTATATTTGTAATCATAGGAAAAAAATTAAAAATTAAAAAAATAACTTTTTAAAGTATAATTTGAAAATTTGTGAACAGTAAATGGAAAAACTGATTAAAATATAATAATTTATTTCGATTTTCGTGATACATTTTATGTTTATTCATATTTATATAGAGTGAATATTTTTCCTTTTACGTATTTTCATCTATTGCTACGAAATTTTGCTTCACTTGAATTTTCGACAAACTGGAAATTAAGAGTTGTTAATTCATTAATTGTTAGATATTAATGTAGCTTTAAATAATTTTTTAACATCATAGAAAAATGAGTTAACAATTTACATTGAGAACTTGAAAATAACATAGAATCAAAGATACCTTTATACATTCACTAGTTAAAAATTTAAGGTGCCCAAAAGCGTTGAAAATGTGTATTCTCCCCAAAAATGACATTAAAAAATTATTTTATTGTATAGACAATTTATTGAGCCATCCAAAACCGGTTTACTTTTTTCTCTATCTTAATTAGAACTCAAGATATGAATATTTTCGTAATGATAGATAAGCTGGAAGTGGGCATTTAAATAGCCGGAATTGCAAATTAAAAAGGCCAGCGATATGTAAAAATTTGTATTAACACAGATTTTGTTTTAAATAAGGAAATTTTTTGCGCTTCATAACTCAAAATTCCTCTGAGAATTTCAACAGTGCTTCGTAGAAATATGTACCTAAACAAGTATTTGTTGTTATCTAAACTCTCAGATTAGGGGAATTTATATTTTTAATACATTTTAATGGAAAATTTTTGATTTGCTGAATATTAGTACTTACACAATTAGACCATAAAATAATTTCGACAAAGACAGAATAAATAAATCTAGGCGGCATTCACTGCTAAACATGTTGTGAATTTTAAGTAAGTGTACACTTTATTTATTATTAAAACATCTTACTGTATACTTTAAATGCATTTTTCTAATTTTTTTTTGCTTACACTAAATCGAATAACTCAAAATACAATTATCGTATTACTTTGACATTGGGGGTCTTCGTTCTTAAATTATTTTCTAGAAACTGAAGTAAAAAAATTTAAATTGAATACTATTTTTTTTTAAATTTACAGCTTATTGTTTTAATAATGACGTCATATTTTTACTAAAAATTTCATGATACGTCTTATAGTTTATTTTGGTAAAAAAAGTTTGTTCGGATGAGAACAATTGTTTTTGGTGTAGGTCAGTTTCTAATTTTTAAAGAATTTGTGTAAATTTACGCTAATAAGTTCCAATTTTTAAAATGTTTTAAAGATTATTTCAAATATTGATATCCTATAACTAATTTTGAATAGTTTGAAACTCATAAATATGGTTACATTTTTTAACATTTTTTAAAGCTCTCCAAACGTGTTTGGAGATATTAAGTGACTAAACAAAAAAAAAATCTCATAAAAAGTTTTATATTCCAAAGAGTTTTGAGTGTTCAAAAAAAATTCATTTTTATATCATATGATCATCGTTTTTATTATAGTAAATTTTCTATGAATTTATGAACTTTTGGCGAATTTTAAGAATACAAACCTTCGTAAAATTATAAATTATCCAAATTTTGAAGTAAATACTATTGTATTTTATTTTTATAAAATTCAAACTATTATATGTAGAAATATATAATAAAATATTTTATAGTCTGACGTAAGAAAAAAAAAGAAGAAATAAGGAATTCAAATATAACAGATTGTAATAAATATTTGTTATTTTTTGCTATCATTCAACCTAGTTATAGATCAATAACGTATAAGGTGCTTCGATTTTTTTTGCTTTATTTCGTTTCACAGATTATTCTGATTTTTAATGCATTTAATATGATTAATAGTTAATATTTTATTCTCTTCATAATTAAAATTTTTAATGGAAAAAAATTATTGGATAACTCAAAATAATGTTTTCTCTCTTCATAGTGCTGTACGTTTTCTATATAGATTTAAAGAACGGATTTAAAGTGAAATGAACTGAATCCTTCTAAATAAATGCTTCTGAAATACAGAAGAGAATAAAATCATTGATTCACTCATTTTTTAGTTGCAAACTATA
Organism: Argiope argentata; assembly: GCA_026289955.1. NCBI lineage: Eukaryota > Metazoa > Arthropoda > Arachnida > Araneae > Araneidae > Argiope > Argiope argentata. Next base: position 2,435,092 of record JAOUZG010032859.1, on the reverse strand, counting down.
AGTTTTTTATTATTGATCAAAGTGTTAAATGTTTCTGTGGATTTAGAAAAAAAACATATAAATATGCTTTAAAGTAATAGTAGCACTAACAATAAAATTTCCAATAATTACAAATTTTCAAAAATTGACTCATTTTTTAAATAATTGAAATAAAATTATTGCTTTAAATCAGAACGAATGTTGTAAAATAAAGTTTAAAAAATTCTTTCAAACTGTATCTTCCCTTTTTCATGTATAGACTTCAAATTCCATATCAGGTTCAAAGAGAGAACAAAAATTTCATACAAAATAAATTGTGATTGATTCGAGACGAGAAATCAGTTTCCGTTATCGCCTTCCACCTCCCACCCCCACACTTTTTTCTAAACAAACAGAATTCAAAGAATAGGAAACAAACTATTCTCGATCAAAAAATCGCAATAATGACAACAGAAATGATGAAAAATGTTTTTCTCGCAATTGGAAAAAATATTGAAGTGGAAAAATAGTTTTTGGTAATATTTCGTTGTTAGGTATATGTAAACAATATGTTTCCAAAAAAAATATTATTCGAGCAAAAACATGGAGACATAATAAATATCCAATCTTGGGATTTATCTGATTTTTCACGTTGATTCGTACATTTTATCTCCACTTTCGGAAATTTCTTTTGGCGCTTTCCACATAAATGCTCATCTTCTTGATTGGGTATTAAGAAAAAAATCATTTTCTTATTTTTTTTATTTAATTTAATCGCCTAGTCAGGAAATACATTTAAATTTAAATGCATTTAGAAATCTGTATAGAATTTGCAATTGAAAAATGAAATTTTAAGTATTATGAGTAGGAAATATAGAATAAAGATGGATCCCTTAAATTTAGATTTAATATAAATGGATAAAGAAATAATAGATACAATTTATTTCACCTGACTCTACTGGTTTTGTTTAACCTCGTACTTATTTTATATTGATTTTTTTTTTAATTTTTCATTGCGTGCAAAAAAATTTCTGATTCTTGGAAATTTTTGCAATTAAGAATTTTTTTTCGCACTTTATATATTTACGAATACAGCCAACTAATTAAAATGCTATAATTTGATTAAAAAACTATTGCGAACACATTTTCGTGGTAATTTGAAGTAAAACATACGGATAATTTCTTCAAATAAGATATTTTTCACTTGAAGAACACGAAACAATATGATTTCTTTTTTTACAGGGAGAATAAAACGATTTCAAGACTTTTTGCAGTGTTATCTTGTGACATTTGATTACTTTAATTATTCCTAAATTAAGGTAAAGTGAAGCTAATATTTATTAGCCTGATTATTAAGTTAGAAATAATTTGAATCGGTAAGGGAAATCAGTTGTGGAGAAATTTACTTTTTATTATTTATTTCTGGTATATAGAAAAAATATTCTTAAATATTTCTTATAGTTTAATAAATAGGTAATATGTTCTTTAGATAATAAAATCTTAATGTTGATATTATTTTTAGAGTTATTTTAAGATAGAAAATACCATTGAATATATAAAAAATGAATAAATAAAAGCTCCAGTATTTCATTTCACAAATGATGCTTCTTTTTTGTCAAATTTAAGCTGGAATTTCTAAAATATCTACAATATGATTAATATTCACATTAATTCCCATACGTAAGGCGGATTTCCATAATGTTTTGAATGGATGGAGGAAGTGCCTGAGTCAAAAAACTTCCGGCGAAAAGTTAAACAATATACGCTTAAAATATAGAAATGATTTGATAAAATGAATATTTATTTTGTTTTCGAAAGGTTATATTATGATTTACGATTTGATTAAATTTCAGCATGAAAAAAGTTTTTAATTTTTCAAACAATTATGTCTAAGAAATTTAATGTTATAAGAAACTGATTTTCCTCATTTCTTCTAGTTGCATTACTACATTTTATTATATAAAAAACGCAAAGGTAGCATCAACGTGAAATCTAATGTTTGAAAACACACAACTGGCGTTAACATACCCTTTAGAAAGGAGTTTTTGTTAATAAGCAATGCTGTTTTTCAAAGTATGCAAAAATAAAAATCTATAGTTTCGTAACATTTAATATTAAATACAGATATTAGAATGTTTTAGTCACTGTTTTTCTCTTACCCCATTTTTCATTGCTTCCACAAAATATACTATGTATTTATTTTAGTGTTGTTATAGACGCTCTAGTTAAATTGATGCTTATAAATCATAATGGGATTCTCAAAACATTAAAAATAAATTAAAATGCAATGATTAAAATAATTATTTGACTAAAATTGGTTAGAAACTTTTTTTAATGATGGGTCATGATTTCTTTCTATCAGTAAAATCAGAATATTAATCACACTAAATATTTACTAACCATCATCAATATACATTTTATTAAATTAGAACATCATTATTGATATCCATAACATAAAAATGCTATACAGAATATTTTTAAACAACAGAGTAAAAACTGAATCCTTATTTGAGATATAGGAAAACGAGGGATAAAAAACATATCAGTATTTCTTAGATGGGAACTATATCGGATTATCATCTCTTTTTTGAAGGAGAACATGTAAAGCTTCTTTATTTCGCTAAGTTACGTTTTCCTTCAAATACCTTTCAAAGTTCGGATTATCTCTTCTGAAATGTTGGTAATTCACAGTTCTCTGATCATTCTTGCTGAATTTTATAACTTTTGTGAATCAGCTTTTCGTCTTTGCACTCTTTTCCTTCTTTAAATATTTTATTTTTTAAGGAAAGTTGCTGCTTTCAACAAGCAATCATTTATTTGAAGAATATTTTCCAGCTACTTCGGTATATCTTTCAATTTTTTTGCTAAAATGCATTGTTTTCCATACGATTTTTTTCTACATTTTCCTAAATTTATTAATCACTATTGACTAAACTATTAAAATTTAGGATAAATACAGAATTTTTTTTATTTGAATGAAACGTGTTGCAATGCCGATATATATGTTACGATGATTTTGATCCTTGTTTCATGAGGTTGGATTCTATTAATAACTATTAATACTGACTCTATTAACGCAATTTTCTAAATTCTGTCATTTCTCAATTAATCAATGTGAAAATTAATTTACATATAAAATAAAACTAAGCAAAATATTAAAAAATTGATAGTTGTTTGTTATCATATTTCATTACTTTATAAATAAAATCTACTTGATTACTTTTCACGTAAACTGATGAGAAATTATAAATTTTTCCCTCAAAAGCATTTTTAAACAATCTCATGTTTTAAAAATTATTTTAAGTAAGACAAAATCACGAAATATTTTTATTTATCACTGGTATCTTAAATGCTGAAATCTTTTGAATTTAGTTATTGCCTTAACTTAAATACATTGCCATTATAAAAAATTAATTTATAATTATTAAATATTTTGAGTTGAGAATAAAATTGTAAGTGTTTTTTTGTCTTATGATTTTAGGCAGTTTAAATTTTCTTATGAAGTAAAACAATAAAGCAAAACATTTTTAACATAAACAAAATCGATATAAATGTTGTTAGTGTTGAATTCAAATTGAGTACTCACCGCATTATATTGACTTCAATATTATTATTAAAACTAAGATGATTGGATTTCATTTCCTAATGTAACAATCCATAGGGAAGTGTCATATAAAATCTTCATTAAATAAGACTATTGAAAATAAATTATAGACATCAAGTTATAAGTAAAAATGTTTAAATATAAATAAACTTATTCAACATGCCTAGAAAACCGTCTCTAGATAATTTCTGCCAATTATCTATTGAAGTAAAGGAGTAAAAAATTGCGAGTAATAAGTACTAAATGTGAAAAATATAAACTGAGTGTCATGATTTTAGTATAATAAAAATTATTTTATATGAATTAAAAAATTGTGCTGCTTAAATAAATTACGAGAAATGATGCCTGGATTCGTTAAAAATTAAGGAAAACATTTAAATTATCAGTTGTTAATTGAGTAAATTCAGACGTATTAATTTATTTATATGTTACAAAATCGCACTGAAACTAATGAGTTCATTCAGATATTTAAAAATTATATCCCTAGAGAAATTGCAGAACTCCTTCTAATATTTCAAAAAGGAAAGCATATATAACAAATGTGATCATTTGCTGTAGGATAGTAATTGGAGCATATAAATAGAGCAATATATAAGAATTTATACAAATAATTTAATATTATTCCTAATTAGTTTACTTCATTTATCTGTGAATTGTAACAATTAGAGAGAAAATAAATTTTTTTGAGATTTCGTTTCATTATAAATTTCTACAAATAGAGCTGCGTACTTTTCTTTAAAGTATTTCGATACTTTTCGAAATCGTCTTAAAAACTAATTGCGTTTAAGATTCCCAAATGTATAAAATTGTCTGGAAAATATGGATATTTTATGCCGATTATATCTCAGCATTTTATTTTTGAGAACTCTCTATCATTCTAAATGTTTTCAGCATTCATTTATCATCTGTGAAACACAAATATCAAACTTAATAAAGAAATAATTTTTCATGAAATTATTTTTAAGTATTTAATTTTTGTGTAAAAGCTATTGGAAATACCCAAGAAATGAAAACCTATGTAGTGAAAAATAAAATAAATTTAAAATGAAACTATTCCAATAGATAATTATTGGATGAAACGAATGATTCTGAAGTCATGGTAGTTTTTGTCATTAATAGTTTGATTCACAAACTTATATTCTAATTAAAATAATTTTGATATTGAAGACACGGCTAATGAAAACCAAAAAGGAAAATCAGATCATTAAAAAATATAATTTGTATTAAATTACTTTTCCACATTGAAAGAAATTTCAATAATATGAATGAATGAAATGAGTTCAAAACCATGTTTTACAGCCTTCTAATTCTGAATGTAATACTATAGTTTTAGAAAAGAGAAATAAAAACTATTTAGTAAAATTCTAGTTAAAACTTTTTGGAACGGGTCCAATACCATGACTATAATGAATAAAGAGATGATGAAGCTGGTGAAAATATGCTGGGAGTGTATATAGTGATTTCAATATAAAAATCACAATTTTTCTATAAATTTTCATAGAAAATCTTTCATAGAATTATTTTGATTCCTTTAATTAAAAACAATTTATGTATGCATTTAAAAAAAGAACTAATAATGCATGCGTCTTAAAGTTGATTTAAATTTGCTAAAAAGTTAACTTCTCTTTTGCAATCATTGAAAAATTTCGAATAGCTAATTTCAACAATTTGAAAACCTAGAAAACATTAGTTCCAAATACTGTGTTACACCATTCCGTATGCCTGATTTAAAATTTAAAATTCTGAAAGTTTCCTTTTATGCATTATATAAAAATTCTCTTTGAAGACGGTTCAACTCGATTAGGTTTTAAGGTCTGTTGTCTTAAAAGTTTTATAAAAAAAGTTATTCGCTAAATATATAAATATTTTTTAAAGATAGCCTGAAAACTGCTATAGTATACGAGATGGAGTGAAAAATGATCTAAGAACACTTTTTCATATCTTCGCTCTACTACTTGGGTGAAAAAAATAATTTTGAGTTTATTCATAAATTTTTCTTAACACATTTATTGAGAAAATGTTGAACAAGAACATGATATGTGAAACAAGTTTTGACACATGTTTAAAAGGTAGGTACATCAGACTTTTAATACTGAATACATATTTTTAAATAACTTTTAAAAGTTTGTTTCTTATATAAAAATGAATACAAAAAGAAATCCTTTAAAAAAAATTTGCTGGAGAAATAATATTTTGTTACGAAGTTTAAAATTTATTTTTTAAATAACATGTATTTATTAACCAACCTACGTAAACAGTTTTAAGAATGTTTTATAAATGGCATATTGTGAATTGTATCGTCAGCGAAAAAATCATTTATCTATGAGGCAAAAAGATCTATCTTTGAGGCATTAATCTTTTTTTAAATAAACATTCTTACATGAATAAAGTTATTTGAAGTTGATTTATTTAAGTAATAAGCAGTATTTGCCAATATATTCAAGGTATAGACAACCGCTTAAACATATGAAGAACGAAATTATTGAATATAATATTCTGTTAGTAAAAAAGTGTTTGTTTGATTTTGAAAATGTGTTGTGTAATTAATAGTAATTATGGTTAATATTCACCGGATGTTACAAATGTTTTGGATGCATAGTATAATGCACACATGATCTTTTCTATAATTACGAATACATTGTGCTCATAGTATATCATAATATCCTTAAAAGACCGAAGTAGCTTCGAAATACCATAGAAATGAGAATTAAATTTATTTCATATCCATTTTCGTAATTCATTCATTATTTATTACATATTTGTTACATTTTATTTTATTTTATTTTATAAGAAACGAAAATCTAGATTAAGAATTATCACAGCTGATTTCTATTTGATATATTGCATGATACATGTAAAGTGATAGAATCTAATAATTATGTGGATTCTAATAAGTAATTTTATGTAAACTTATTTTATCAAAACTTCAGATTTTGAATATATATATATATATATATATATATATACTGAAGTGAAAAAAAGTCATGGGGGAATATTGAGCCATGCTGTCTGAATAGACGTCCATAATTGTGAAAGTGTGGATGGTGCAGGAGTTTGGGCAAGAACGGACCTTTCGATGATGTACCATAAATGCTCGATGGGATTCATATCTGGCAATCTAGGTAGCCAGATCTTTCACTGGAATTGTCCGGAATGTTCTTCAAACCAATCGCGAACAGTTCTAGCCCGGTAACATGACGCGTCGTCATCCATAAAACTCCCATTGTTGTGTGGGTGCGTGAAGTCCATGAATGGCTGCAAGTGATCTGCAAGCAGCTGAACATAACCATTTCCAGTCAATGATCGGTTCAGTTGCACCAGAGGACCGAGTCCATGCCATGTAAAAACAGCCCAAACCATTATGCAGCCACCACCAGCTTGAACAGTGCCTTGCTGACAGTTTGTGTCCATGGCTTCGTGGGGTCTGCGCCACACTCGAACTCTACTATCAGCTCGTAACAACTGAAATCGTAACTCATCTGACCACGCCACGGTTTTCAACTGGTCTAGGGACCAGTCGATATGCTCACGTGCCCAGGAGAGCCGCTTCAGGCGATGTCGTACTCGCTCAGTAAAGGCACTCGAGTCGGTCTTCTGCTGTCATAGTCCAAGGAAGACAAATTTCGCCGCACAGTCCTATCGGACACGTCCCTCGTACGTCCCACATTGATTCCTGCAGTTATTTGACGAATTGTTGCGTGTCTATTAACATTGACCATTCTACACAGACGTCGGCGGTCTCGGTCGTTAAGTGTAGGTGGTCGCCCACTGCGCTGTCCATGATGGGATGGGTTTCCTGAAATTTCATACTCTCGGCACACTCTTGATACTGTGGATCTCGGAATTTTAAATTCACTAACGATATCCGCAATGGAATGACCCATGCGTCCAGATCCAACTAACATTCCACTTTCAAAGTCTATTAATTCTCGTCGTGCCGCCATAAATCACGAAAAACCTGTTTGCATGAATAACTTGAACACAACTGAAAGCTCTGGAAAACGAACTGTCATTTATAGTTTTTCGCTGCGATACTACTGCCATCTGTATATTTGCATATCGCTATCCCATGACTTTTGTCACTTCAGTATATCTATCTATCTATCTATCTATCTATCGATCGATCGATCGATCGATCTATCGATATATATATATATATATATATA
>JAOUZG010032859.1:2394935-2409294 GCA_026289955.1 Argiope argentata | reverse complement strand
TTTGTGAAAAATGGGCAAATATATCAATTGTTATACTGAAAAGTGAACGAAAAATAATAAATAAATGAAAGTTCTCGAAAATTTCAATGGAATCCTGGAGACATGATGAAACATACATTACTCTATCTCTTGTAGTAAAATACAACTTCTATCGAAAAATATATTTTTTATTTTAATGCATTTTACTTAATCAAATGATTTTAATGCATTTTAATATAGTGTCTCTTAAAAGATCCATACATAAACTAAGATTTTTAAAAATGGCGTCCATGGTATTTGTATAAAATACCATAGACTCCTTATAAAATTAACCCTTTAGATTTCTACTTCGTGATCTTCACGAAGAGTACTCTTTTTCAGTCGGATTCGACACATGCTTTTTAAAATATACTTTGAATAAATTATAAATATAATTATTTTTAAAATAAAACTCATGTATTAATTTTTAGTAAACTGAATGATTTTTTAAATTAAATTTTGAAATAAAATATGAGCTGTTTTCAAATGGTTTCATAATCAATAAAAGCAGATAGATAATAAAATATTTTTAATGATGATGTCATCAGCATACCCTTTAAATATCAAAACAAGGTGCTCATATATTAAAAAGATAGCCTTATTTTAAAAAGGTGAAAGAATATTGTCGCAAATTTACAATAATTATCGATAACGAATCTGAATTAATATTTTTTTATCTAAAGAATGCACAACACAAATGTCACTGTGGAAAAATCAGTATGTATAGGGTGAATGTGCACACTAACTTTCTCTCTGGATTAAACGTGACTTAAAATGAGTCGATTCAAATTTTTAGATTAAATATTTATTTAAAATGAAATTAAATGGCAATTAAGTAATATTTTTTAATATATTGCCGCAAAAAAGAAAGGCTGTTATAATTCGCCATATCTCGAGTGACACAGCGTCTGACTGTGAATCCGTCGGTCCCTGGTTCGATTCCCGGCCAGCTTAATGTATCCAAAGATTGTAATTTAAATTTAAAAATGTTCTTATTATGTATCTAAAATCAAGCTGATTCCAGAACATTCTTTACTATTCGAGCGAGATGATTTACGAATGTTCTACAGAGGTATAAAAGTTGAGTTCCTCGAGTTCGGCTGAATTCTTCTTTCTGTTCTCCAGCTTGTTGCTTAGTGCTAGTAAACTCAATTGTTTCTAACTAACCTTGTCATTAATTCAGTCTTAATGACAATATTTTTGATTTATTAATGAAAAAGCAATTTTTTGAATACCTTTATTTTAGGTGATAAATATTTATGTGCAAAATATTGATCCTTGTTCTACTAATTTTAGAAAAACAAAGGTCTTTATACGTATGTTAAAAAGACGAAAATTAAACTTTTCTTCTTATATCCTGTATACCTTCTTTCATATTACATTCTCACTTTGTTTTATCATGTCGTGCCTGAAAAATGTGAAACTATGATTATGCTTATACAATGTTTATATAACCAATAGCTAAGAGTAATAAATATCTACCGTGAGTCTAACCTATCTGCCAACCGACAGATAGGTTGGTCAAAATAGATCTTTCGCTTATTTACGCTCCTTTTGTTTAGCATTCCTCAAGGTATTAATGCAAGGGAGACAGCTGTCTGCCCCCATATATAACCTTGAATGATCTATACCTTTCTTTGGTATTTTTACCATGTCATTTTCGCCGTGGTAGAGCAATTTTCTTACCAAAGATCAAATTTTATCCCATCCTTGAAAATTTCTACAATTTTCTGTGGCAGTTCTAGAAGAATTGATCCCCCTTGCAAACTAAATAAATGCATTTTAAATTACATAAAAGGCTAATTTAAAAAATGAGAATGATATGATATTCTGTATTTTCTTAAAAAGTGGTAGTAAATAAAATCGTTCATATAGTTTTTAGCAATTCAATGGATAATACTTTGAGATTTATAAGACAACGCATTTTTTTCTTGTAAACCGATTTATTTGTGATTATGAAGAAAAAAAATCATGACTGGGATTGATGAAAGCTTGTAAACAGCTTTTTCTTCAAACATAATATTGAATTGAACAAAATAGCATCCTGAATATTCAGTTCAAACAAGAAAATAATTTAATGTAATTTTAGATGTTGAAAACATATGAAAATTTTATTCAGTTTTTAAAAAAAAAAATATTATGATGCATTGCGTATTCTTCTTCTAATATTCAACAGATTCATATGTGAATTGCTATTTTAACCTAGATCATTTAGAGTAGAATTATCCATTCATTATAAATATTCATTAGTGTATATCCGTTAAAAATAAATTGTTTTTCAAAGAAACTTTTTTAATATTATCCAAGTCAATAAAAGAAAAAAACTTCAATTAGATAAAAGTTAATCAAGTCCATGCTTTCAAATTACTTTTATTCAAATAGCTAGGCCCTACTTTGTGATTATTTTAGTGCGTTTGGAAACTTCTTCCTTTCAAGATCAAATCAATTTCAGGAAGCGATCGTTTCTCTATTAAATACATTTTAACTTCCTACAAAGATAAAACTTTTTCAAATATGTATATTATAATTATATTTAGCTTTTAACAAAGATAAAACTTAAAGTAAAACACATTTGGAGCAAAATTATTCTTATTTTAATTATTGCAGAAAACTTTCGTTCAGTAATTTCCACTTAAAAATGAAATTAAAATAATAAATTTTATATTTTTAGGTGGCGTTAAAGAATATTAAGAGTTATTAAATGAAACTATGAAAAAGAAAAATAATTCTAGCTAATTCTTCAAAATAATTTAATGGAAATTTCCAATAATGCAATAATACTTTTGTTCATTTCATGCGTTGAGTTTAAAGTTTTTAAATGTTCTAAATAATATATTTTTATGAAAAAATAACATGAATACTCTTACATCAAATAAAAAAAATAATGGTATCTAAGCCTTTTTTTCCTAAAGACTTTTTTAGAATCATATTATCAAAAATATATACAAATAAACATAAAATAAAAACACACGGAATTTCAATAAAAAGTATTTGGAATTAAGTGATTAATTATATAATTTTGTAATTAAATGTTAGTCTATTTATTTCTGCAATTATTTGTTTGTTTATTTAGTTTAGCAATTATTTATAATTTAATACACTATAATATTAATTTCAAAAAGATATAAAAAACATCACTAGAAAAAAATCTTACAGAAACATGTTATTTGATCTATTAGATTTTATTAAATTTTAATAAAAACAGCAGATTCTTCAGCTATGTCAATAAGCAGTTAATGTCACCAGAGCAATTTCCGTCTCAGTTAATGACTCTAATCCAACATTTTTTTAAAAAATAAATGTTGTTTGAGATATTTAATTGTCGGTGCAATGCATTTTTTAAAATTAAAAGCAAAATGTATTTTTATATTTGTGATTGTTGAGTTTTCCTTTCATAAATTTAACATTTTAGGACAATTTCCTTAACATTTATTAATTTCAATATTAGCTAATACTTTCATTGAATTATTTGTGTTAATTGGAATCGTTTCTAGGATTAAATATTATGAAATTCATAAATGCTAATAAAGAAATTTAAAATCAATTTGTACAATTATATACACATATGTTATTTATTTTAGAAATTTGTAGATGACATAAAATTATACAAAAAATTAAATTCCTAAATTTCTCATGCAAATTTCACCAAAATTTTGGAATCCTCAGGATATTTTCAAAATTAGGAAGTCTTTTCGAATAACTTTTTTTTTGAACTTGAGCTATTTGAGTCGAATTTAATGTTCAGTTACGATTAGTTCAAAAAAAAGAAAAGCAAAGATTAAATTTAAAAATTATATTTTAAACAATTAAAATTATTTCAATGAGTAATTGAAGTGAAAACATTTACGAACCACTTAGAAGTAAGTTTTATTTGAAAAAACCTTATTTATATTAAATCTTCTGAAAACGTTTCATACAATAGTTTATATTTCGATGAATTAGAAAAAATATATTTTACAGTTTAAAAGAATTGAATTAAGTTTTATATAAAATATATATGGTTTTTCTTTCTCTAAGATTCCAAGAAAACGAAAGAAAATCCATGATTTTTATATTTATTTATTCAAGTTATTTCTAATATTATTGTTATATGATTTGGTAAAAATAGTAAATCTTACGGACATTTAATTAGGCAGTTAATAAATATTTTAAAGGTAAATCTGTCGACAAATATAATTTTGTAATAAACGTTTTTATTATAATGACCATTTTGATAGATAGAGCAATACAAAATAAAATATGCCTGTGTGATATCTATCTGGAACGATTTATTCATATTTTTAAACAACACTAGATGGCGGTTGAAGTTCGCTACAACGTTCAAGCATATCTCGCAGTGTTAACCTTCAATATAAGCATTTAGTTTCCGAGCTTTTTGTTTTGTTTTGTTTTGTCTTCTTACTAGATTCGGAACATTTAAATATGTAAGCAATTGCACGTTTTCATCTCTTTCTAGAGGATTGGATTGTGAAGGGACATAATTTATTTTGCTCTGGATTTCTGTTTATATTTTGACTGCGAGGGGAAAGGGTGAAATTCATTTATGTAGAATGAATAGATTTATCGTTTGCAGTTCGGAGATCACTAAATAGTATTGTATATTTTTTCAGCTTTATTCTGACTTCCAGTTACGATTAGATTGAATTACTTAACATACATATACATTAACATACATTTATACATACATTGCATATTTTTCACCTTCATTTGAGGGTAGGCGATGTTTTGTGTTCCGAATTTTTAAACTTGAAAAAATTGGTATAAACAAATTGCTCTTTTCAAAATAACAAGCGTGATTTAAAAATATTCCGATATTCTTGTTCATTGCTTATGGTTTTTCGTTAGGTGGGAGAATATGGGGAAATACGATCAGATGATTATTGCTGGAAGGTGAGGGTGAAGTATTATACAGTTTTTATGTTAATAACTTTTTTTCATGTGTATATTTATTTTCGTAAGTACAATTTAAAGTTGAAAGTTTTTATTTTTTCCTTCAGTACTATAAATTATATAGTCTTTATATTAATACGCATTAAATAATAGTACATTACGAATGCAATTTGTAAAATTGGTCATTACATTAAAATAATGATAGCATGTGATATCTTGTTTTGTAAATGTAGGCCATGCGCTGGTCCTGAAAAGATTAAAAATTAAATCTTAATTCAATTAATAAGAAGTATTTTTGCATAAAAATGATGAAAAATTAATTAATTATGTACTCGTTAGAAAATATCCTATTTAAGTGTGCTAAATAATTATTAATATTTATTTGTAAATAGCTCATTTATTTAAAGAATTTTAGGATAGATTAAAAAAAAATTTCATAACACGAGATTTGACAACGCAAATGCTAAAGCAATTCCGTGATGACTACGTCGAAACACTCATAAGCAACTGCTACAATTTACAAACATAAAAGCCAGGCCAAAAAGTTAAGATACGTTTAAGGAATTAATTGGTTAATATTTTTTAATAATAATTTTTATCTAGTAATACACATTTAAATTTTTCATTTACCTTAATTATATTATTTGAGGCATATTACTTTTCGTTCTGTAATTAAGCTTACATAGATAAAATTATAAATTATTTAAATACTAAACATTCTTTTTTGTGCTTTAATAGTATTTTCTGTAATATTTTAACGTATTGTTTCATCTTTTTTTATTTGTCCATATACCAACAAATTAATTTGAATTAAAAATGTTTTGTTAAATGCAATATTTTTTTTTTCATTTTTGTAAAGAAAATGTTCAAATAGGCATCGGGATATCATGAAGAATTAATTTTATAAATTATAAAAATTTCTCTTGGTAATTTTTATTTTCCTCAATTTCAAGAAGTAACCGAATAATACGCTGCAAAATAATTTCATCTCAGTTACAACCGTTTTAAATTATTTACTTTTAATACATTTTTATTATTAGGGGGAAATACATTTAGAGGCATTTAGTGTTTGCAAAAACCCATTTATTATTCATTTAAAGAGCTATTATACTTATTTTTTCAAACAATAAAATAAATAATTATCATAACTTTATGCTAAGTGGCAACAATTTTTAATAAAGATATTTCGCTTCAAATATTCTTTATATGTTTTAAATTCTTTTTTTTCCTACATATTTCAAAAACTAACAAATAATTATAGTGAATTAAAAGTTTTGGCAAATAAATTGGGAAAAAAAGAAATCTATTCTCTTTCAAAAGATTAAGGCATGAAAATGAAAAACAACTCTCTGCGGGTAAATATAGCAAACTAATTGTTAATTTAATAACATAATGGAATAAGATATGATATAAATGATCAGACAAATAATTAGAATCGATATGGCAATCAGCCAGTACAATGGATATGAGAATAAAAATTGGATTAATATAATAGCGTTGAGAGGATAATTTAAATAATTTATGTTGATATTTTAACAAAGCCAGATAAAATTACTTAAATCACTAATGAGAGTGTATTCTTCAGCATTTCCAAATTCAATAACGAAAAAGAAGTTTTTTGATGTGAAAGATGAATAATTTAGAAATATGAATTTGGTTTGCAGTGTAATAATGACTTTATTCAGTAATTATTCAAAGAAAAAGATTTATTATCATTCTTTATTAAATTAGATTCTGTAATTGCATAGTTGTTTGAAGGATTCTATTTATTGTTTCCTTTAAATTTTGGATATTCGGTGTAAAAAGGAAGCATCTTGTTTTTATAGCACCTATCGCTATGCGTATTTAAAGTCATATGATCGAAGCAATAAATGATAATTGCAAAATGATGATTACATTGGGAATATGAACTATTTTAATCTATAAAAACAATTAAAGTATTAAACTAATTTATTTTATGAGAGGTGCTTTATTTTAATTTGTGAAAATATAGTGAAAATTTCAAATTCAATTTTATGTACAGAAAATTTAATGAACTAAACATTTTTTACAGAAATATTTCATTATTGATTTAAATAATTTAGCTTTTTAAGAAATAATTCTGTTCAAGAATGGAAATTTAAAATATTTATCTATGAAATAATGGGTTTAGTAGGGTATAGAGTTTATTTAAATACAATAAATTTATGAAAAATAATTATAAATTATTTGTGAAATGTAACTAAAATATTATTTATTGTAAAAATTATTATAAAAATTATTATTATAATATGAATTTACATATATGAAACATGTAGTGTTATTTTTAATGTATTCTATAAATATGCTTTTTTCGAGCAAATTAACGCTTTTAGTTGTAAATTAACGGCAAAAACTGTAAATTATGAATTACAAAAATTGTATAACCAAATAATGAAAATTTATAATAATAGGATATTTTTGCATAAAAATCATAAATAATTAAGAAAATGACATTTAAAATTATACTATTTCATTTAATTATCTTACGTATGGCAATATTACTTCTTACACTTATAAATTAAATTTTTTACCTTTTACTGGGTAAGTGCTATGAAACAGGGTAAGCACTATAAAATGAAAATAAGAAAATGGGTGCTCGTCAATACACTTTTTCAAAACGGATTTTATATAGTAAAATTTCTATAATAATTGAGAATCATTCTAAAAACATATAAATAAACCAATTAGTTTTTATTTTCAAAGTAATGTAATGATTTCTATAATTGTAAAATTATCTCTTATTTTAGTTTCCAAATGCTATAATATTTCTTGTAAAATATAAAACTTGAAAATGATTCAATTGAAAGAACCTTACTAGATACAAAATAAATGTGATATTTGCAATCAATAGTTTCGTTTTATGTTACAGATGCCTGCCACCCATTTCAAAGAAATAAATAGAAAGCGACAAACTGAGTTGGGGAGGCATTTTTTTTTTTTTTTCGTAAGAGGAAACTAATCCACACACACTGAACTGAGGTGATAAAATTCCCTCTGAGTAATCAAGAACAATGTTGCTGATTAAACAACTACTTCTTTTAGAAAAACAAAGAAAATTTTTAGTACTGTATATTTTTTTAAAAAAAATAATACAAGACAATTCAACTACTAGAATTTTGACGAGCTTGTATGATATTGTCATATAATGTTTACATTACAAGTTTTGAAAAAAATCATTAATTTACATTCGTAAATAGGCCTGAAACAACAATTTCTTTTGAAACAGAAGGAAATAATATGTATTTTTAGTTTTTAATTACTTTGATCAATTTCCTGCTATTGGTACGTCTTTGTTTCTATTTCTTGAAATAATGATGTATAGAGTTATCATTAGACGCGGAAGTAAGCTTCTGATGATAACATAATGGATTATCATATGAGGAATATATAATGAAGTAAATAATTTTTAATTAATGTCTTATTATTGTTATTCTAATTAAGAAAATCTTTGAGCAGTTTTTCACTTCCTTTATCTTTTCTACTTCAATAGAATTCAACTGATTTCTTAACCTGGTCTGAAGGGTAAATAACTTTGATCTGTATTATTAAAAAAATCAAATGTAAATAATATAGTTAAATTTTAATATTTTTTTATCATTTGATGTGTGGAACATGATGATGTTTTCGATTGGGGTTTTGAATAACTGTAGCTCTTGAGGGCGTAGACAACGATTATAAATGACAATATTCATTAACATCTTTTAATCGCGTCCATTTTTTCATCTACTTTGATCAGTATTGGATTATTATTATGTATGCTTTTATGAAAATGGATGTACTTTTAAATGATTGAGCTACTTTTTCCAGTACTGCTTTTGCAAAATGACTTAATGACTTATATTAGTTATGACAAATAAAGGCTTAAAAATTATGATGTTCTCACATGATAACTTGAAATTTGTTATCGTTTATTTCAATTTTACTTTATTTTTATACCAAACGAGTATGAAGAAATTCCACAAATCTCAATACTGATATTGCACGTAACTCTATTGGATATTAATATATCCAAAAGCTCTTTGTTGAAAAGTTATGGTTACATAATCATGTTAATGATATGCAGTTCAGCATATTTTATCGCATGTCTGAGCAGTCTAAATATCTGCTTAGTAATCTATAACCAATATCAATTATCATGTGTATATTCATTCATTACAAATAAGCCATTATTAAGAAATATTAAAGTGAAGCTACAAAAGAAACCCAACTTTATTTATAAAACAAATAATGCTTATTTATTTGCCAGATTTTACTGTACATATGGATTTTAAATGCTTAAATTTCTAAAAAATGAAAGTAGTGCTCACAAAGGTTGTCGTTATTTAAGGCAATAGCCTATGCCCCCCTCTGATATATCAGCAGATTTTAAGTCGAATATATGCGTCTCTTGTTTCAAGTGGCGCCAACTGGGGCCAAGAGTACGACTTTAGCTACACACTCATCACAGTCGCTTGCACAGCTCCATTTTATAGGGAGGAACAGTCACACATCTCGCAGATAGAACACAGAAAAACAACCATGTCCGAACCGGGACTCGAACCCGGGACTCCCAGAACAAGAGGAAGACGCGCTACCTCTATGTTAGAAAGCCGGTGCTCACAAATAAATATGTTATTACTTATTTCAAAGTTATTTAAAATAAGTACCATTTATTGTAGCATTTTATGTAATTAATTGCATAAATATACAATAAATCAAAAAACGCATTTAATTGACAAAAAGGATTTAGCACTTTTGCGTAATATTTGTAAATTTATATGAAGTTATATAGTTTGTTTTATACTTTAGATATTTTTAAAGGCCATTTGCAAATTTGTGATACTTTGTATTTAATTTCTATTATTAGAAAGTTTTTAAAATCACATCAATCCATTTGCATTTAAATCTTGGAAATATGTTCAGAGACCAAAGCAGGACTTCAGAAAAATTATATATTATAACATTCAGTTCCGAATTCAGAACTCAGTGATAAAAAAAAATTTCTTGTTTCCATAGATATAATTACCTCTATGACAAAAACCATTATATAGTTATAAAAAAAGCCTTATATTTAATGATATTTAAGCAAATAAATGTTTTATTAAGCAATTTCTTATATTTAAAAAGTTATACAGTCGCATTTGATCATATATTCGCAAAGCAAATGTGTTAGTCGTGCATGTTAATCTGTGAGCAGAAATTTGTTAACCGAACACAAAGCAAACCTGTTCTGTTTCCCGCAATGAAACGTGAATTTATGTACCATAGATATAGATTTCTTTTAAAACAAATTTCACAAAAATTTAGAATTAAAATCTTTAAGGGACAGTAAAAGTCCCGAAATATTTCATAAATTACTCATTAGCCATTTAAAATGAAATACTGGTAAAATAAATAAAAAAATTAATATATAAAATGTAAAATTAGTTATTATAAAATAACTGGAATTTTTTAATAGAAAGTATATAAATAATAAATATTTTACATTAAAACTAAGGTTTATCATTAATTAATATTTAAAATTATTCAAATAACTTTTTGATACATAGATACTAAGATCAAAATTCTAACCATCTAGTAAATTTATTAATTAAAATTTAGAAGCAAAAACAAATCACATTTTTAAAAAAAACATGTATGAAGTATATTATTTTTGTTTAACATTAATTAGAATCTGCGGCATATTTGAGACCCAATAAAAAATTAGTGAGAAGTAAAAAGAAAAAAAATATCAAAAATTGAATTCATCAGATTTTTTAAAACCTCTTATATAAACCCTTGCAAATAATGCTTTGAAGTTCAAACGCTTCCCGACAAGATTTGAGTAGCAAATAAAAAAATACTTATCAAAGTTCTTCTTCTCTTGAAATTTTACCCAATACTTTCCTATTGAAAAGCTGTATAAAATAATTATTTAAGGTAAATATTAGAGTAAAAATGTGTAAAAGTTTTGGCAGGTGTTGTAGTTCCGAATTAAAAAAAAAGATGTATCGTTCTTTCATGATATATTAATACTTGGATAAATCTAAAATACAAGTAATAATAAAAATTCAGCTAGATAGAGAGGAATTTTTTTGGTGTATAATTTTTGTTATTACGCTTGCCTTTTACCTAATCATATAGAAAGGATAAATAATATTTCTATCAAATTTTCTATTTCTACGACATATTACAAAATAGAGTTTCTAAACTTTTATAAGAAAGAAAAAAATGTTTAAATTTCTAATCCAAGAGAAAAAACTTTTCCAAAAATATTTTTTTCTTTTTAAAATTATATTAAAAAATAATTTAAGAAGATAAGAAAAATAAATAAGAAACTGTATACTTCATATTATGTTACGTCTATATTTTTAGCATAATCATTTTAATATTTTTTTTTGTTACTTTTAAAATACAGTTGTTTGCTGTACAAATTAATCTGAAAAAAATATCTCTGAATCTAACTATAGTACCAAAAACACTTCTTTCAAACATATAATATAGGAAATTATTAGTGTTTAATTAAAATGGATTAAAAAAGATCAATCAAAGCCAAGTTCTTTAAAAAAAATAAATTAAGATTAATTTTGCGCAGAAAATGAAAAAGCACAGAAACATAATTTAACAGTTGAGCCAAAACAATTATGTTTAAAAATATTTGAGAAAATTTCTTTTTCTGACTTAAACTTTAATAATGGATTTAATTTGAATCAAAAGTTTTATGATTCTCATTTTCATCCAAGAGGATGCATTATTAATATTTTTCTTTCATTAAGTAAATACAGTTTATCTTATTATTTAAAAAAACGTATTTGCATAAGATCTGCTTATCTTTCAAAGTTACATTTTACGACTTTAAATAATATTTAGTTTAAATCTAACATTCATTACTTATTTCTAAAAAAAATTGCATTATATTCTTTTTTAAGATTTAAAATTGTTCGATTATGCCATAAAACACAGTACAAAAATATTCATTTCTTTTCTTAGATTTTCAGTTTTATTTTACCATAAATAACGGCGTGTTAAATCAGATACCTCTACAAACGAGATCTTTCAAATTTTGAAAGATGTATCATTAACAAGGTAAGATAAAATTACAATATATTAACGAACTGTATAAAAATTTAAGAATGTAATGGCAAAATTAAATTAAATTAAATTGAAAAGTTTAGTTGAAATAAGGTTAGTTTATAAAATATTAATAAATTATATATTCTTCTAGAAAATTCTTAAAAAGATATAAAAACTATTCAGGTTTGATTAAAAATATTTATAGTTACCTGTACCCACTGCTTTAAATTTATATCTAGAAAATACCATATTTATCATAAATGGCTTCTTTATCTATAAATAGCATCTGCTTTCCTATTCTATGTTTAAAAAATTAGAAACTATCTTGTGTTAAATTCTGTAGTCAGCTTTAAATAAAAAAAATTATAATGTAATAATAATTTTCAACTAATCGGAATTTTCTTGTTGAACCATTGCTTTATTTATTACTATCCACAAGTCGATATACATTTAATAATACCTTATAATGGGAACTTGTGATAGATCATAACGGTAGCATCTAAAATTCAGAAACTTTGGAAGTCCTCAGCTTCACTCTGTTCAAAACAAAATATACAGTCATTTCACACAGTAAAACTAAAGCCTATTTCTTTGATAGTGCTTTGATTATAAATAAAACGCAGGTCCAATTTTATTAATTATTTTAAGTTGCCAATATTTCACCCTTTGTTGGCATCTAGGCAGAATTACTGAATAGGCAGCATGGAGGTTCAAAATAAATTTTAGTTCTAATAGCTTTGGTAAAACTACTCCCGAGTAAGGAACATCACATCATGGAAGTGGAAGTTATTAGAATCTACAAAATTAATATGCCTAATAAAGAAGCAAAATAATTAATGATCCAACCAAATGTGAGTTGTTCTAAAAGTAAACCATCATTTGTGATTGAAATACGGATGTTAAAATAAGAATTTAAAATACTATTTGCGTATTATACAATCGATACCATTGATCGCCAACGGTTTAGTAACTCATTGGCTACGAATTCAAATTTGGCGATAAACCGTCGACGCCAAAGAAATCAACAAAATGGCGGAAGACAGTTAATCTGTGAACAATTTTTAACACAGTGGCATGGTTGTTTTTTTTTGCCATTATTGCTGGCTTAGCAACTCATTGGCGAAGCCTTCAAATTTGGCGATAATATTTACGTTCTCTTTAAATAATCCGGACTTAAAAATCCGGACCCGAAAGCTCGTGTTTTCACAATAATAATTACATGTGTACTTATACTTTGAGCTTGCAATTTGTTGATGGATCTATAAAATTATTTTATTTATTCAGTTATTTAATGAATATCATTTTGTTGTTTCGAAATTCAATGCTCCAGGGTTTCTTTTAACTAAATAAATATTAGATGATGCATTTCTTTTGAAATTTAATAGAGGGATTAAAGTTTTGAAGCTTAAGTGTTTGATTCGGTACCATTGTTCGGATTTAATTTATTCCCTATGGTATTACGTGCATTTATTTATACTTATAATGTATGCGAAATATATATTGTTAACTTCTTAATATTTGAAACGAATCAGATAAATTTCAATATTATGTTTTCAGTTCCATTAATGAAATGAATTAAAAGTTATTTTAAATTAACTCAATATTTTTAAGCATCTTGAAGAAATACTAATTGTTTTCTTATCCACATAATAAAACATAATTGAAGCCTATAATAACGGAATTAATAATTCCAAACAGAAGAAAACAAAAGGATTTTTTTAAAAAAATCTAGTAATATAATTTTATGTGATTTTTTTTTCAAAAACCCTCTGTTTCAATATTCATTACTTATTTATCCAAATAAATTCCACAATATTCTTTCTAAATTGATTTCAAACTCTCAAATGAAAAGTAATAAAGTATTGCTAAGCCTAGATTTCTAAGGAATCGCAATATATAAGATAAAAACTTTTATTATACCAATTAACTATTTCTAAATAAAATACTTGTGCATTGTTACGTGAAAATGGCATTGAAAATGCAGTCTTAAGTTCTCATATAAGTATTCTGTCTAGACTATGAAATTAAATTAAATAATAAGAATTTTTGACATAATAAAGCAGTATATAATCTAAAAATATATTTTGCTTATTAACAGTCTTTCTTATTGTGAGATAAATGCAGTTTAAAATAATTATTTCAATTAGAATCAGTGGTATTCACGGCAAAGTAGTTAAGAGGTTTTCCGAAACTAACTTATTAACTTCTATTTCAAATCATATGGTTAAATTCTGCTTTGTAAATAAAGATTTTTTTGTAGGAATAAAATGTTTACGTTATAAATTTTAAAAATCATTATATTAAGAATGATATTCACTTTTACGAAGAAAAAAATTATTAAACAAACCAATTGTGTGTGTGTGTGTGTGTGTGTGTGTGTGTGTGTGTGTGTGTGTGT
>JAOUZG010032859.1:2382406-2393235 GCA_026289955.1 Argiope argentata | reverse complement strand
TATATATATATATATATATATATATATATATATATATATATATATATATATATATATATATATATATATATATATATATATATAGATATATATATATATATATATATATATATATATATGAACTAATAACAAAAGCTCTCAAACTAACATTTCAATGAACTCAACACTCCAGATTTAAATTCAAATTAATGTAGAATAATTTTTGAATTTTACTTATCTCAAAATATAAAGCTAGCAAGAAATAATTAATTAACTAATCAAAATATGTGTCGATTTTATTACCCCCCCTTTTTAATATTTCCAATAAAATTTATTTTATTTAGAGTTTTTATTATTTGTTTCAATTCATAATAGCAAGAAGATCGTTTAATTACTACATTTAAGTATCACTTTATTTATATCTCGTCAAGTTTTTGCAATTATTTTTATTCAATAATGACGTTTTTTGATGAAAAATATAATTAATCGAAACGACTTTTCATTTAAGAAAAAAATGGCAAATTATAGAAAATATTAAAGTTCTTTATTTACATTGAGTGATTAATTGATACAATTCGTAATTGGCCATTAAAATAATTTAAAATGTTTATTTTATAAATTACCAACATTTCTTATATTTAATTAAATAGATTTTTTAAAACGTTTAATTAGCAAAAAACGCAGTGTTATTTTAAATAATTGTAACAATCTGAAATTAATAAGTCATCATAATAATTTTGTTTCATAATGATGTGAGAATTTAACGAAAAGACATATGTTTAATTATATATTATACTTGAGTGTACTTGGAATAAAATGTTATGTAGAGCATATTTGTTTGAAATAAAAGAAATCAAATCAAAATCTCAAACGAAGAATCAGCAAAATTGAAACTATTTCAAAGAATCCTTAAAAATATTTAAAAATGCATTTAATCATTTTAAGTAATTAAAGATGAAAGTGAATAAAAACTGGATTTTAATTTATGCATTTTCCTATTTAAATTATAAAAATATTTCTTTAAAAATAATTTTTATTTACTGCAACTACAAAATAATAATATTTGTCTGTAAATTCTCTACTATTCTATTTTCTATGTGAGAAAAAAAAAATTAAGGAATGATTTTTGTTTGAAACCGCATCACAGAAATTCCTAGCTGAATCTTAGATTTCATATAAAGAATATTTCCTTCCTATGGTTTATTTGGTTTTATGGTACTGTGCTATAAATAGATTGTTTCCCTCCAGTCAATACTTTAGTTCAGATTTTGTGCATTTAGTAGAAAGACACAAAATAATTAGCGATCGTAACTTTGGAAATAATCAATTATAAGTAAGTGTTCATTTTGATCATTATTTTCTAACTTCCTTGGCTTTGATTCAGCAGAAAATTTCCCAATATCGTTTTAGATTTAAGAAATAGAAACTATGTTACCTAATAATGAAGTGCATTTCACGCGGAAAGAAATACATTTTCTTACTAATATATGGAGAAATTTTATAGTCTTTCCATCATATATTGTGCTTTTAACTTTAGTCAAAATATGCCATCAGCTCCTATATTCAAGGCGAAATATTACTTGTTCCTAAAATAACTTTCTTTTATTTAGATTGCTATTAAAAATTGCTGTTGTTGTTTCTCATGGCACTTGCCATGGACCAGTTAACTGAGGTAGTCAGCGATTTAAGCCTAATCAGCGTCTCTTGTTTTGAAGTAGCGCCAACTAGGGTCAAGAGCACGACTTTCGCTACTCACTCATCACATTCGCTTGCACAGCCTCTTTTTACAGAGAGGCCCATTCACACACTTCACAGATAGAACACATGACAATCATGCCCGAACTGGGACTCGAAAACCAGGACAACCGGATCACGGAGAAGACTCACTACCCCTAAGCTAGAACACCGGCCGCTGTTAAAATAAATAGCCAGAAAGAAGTCTCGGAGAAGAATGGTACAGGAGAGTTGCATCAAATACCCTTTCACGCGGCAAAATCAACTCCGTAGTAAACCATATTCATAAATACCAAGACCTCTTCAAGACCTACCATAGTTGAGACAAGAATTCCCCTTTTGATAATCAACCAAAATTATAACTTAAAAAGTCCCTTAAAAAGTGAAGATTTTCCCTTTCTTCCCCCTTCTTTCTTTCCAATCTTGTGCTAATCCAACTGGTTAGATAACTTAGCGTTATAGACACCGGGGGCACAATATGGCTTTATGTTATGTTAAAAGAAATAAACGAGATAAAAAATATTATATTCAAACTATGAATTGTATGGATGGAATGATGCTACAAAAATAAAATAAATTAGTCGATCTTCTGGAAGTTCTTCAATCTCCCTTTCCTCACAATCGCATGAAAATCTGGACCTTTGACAAGGTTCTGGATGAGAAACCAGATTCTTTCTTTTTCAGTCACACTCTTTACAATTGTGTATCTCGTAGTATAATAGATGAAAACGTCATTTTTATTAGTAGGCACGTTTTGTTGGCAAACATTAGTTGAGAAAGAGATATTAGAATGCGATTATTGATGATTTTTTTTATTGCTGAGAATCACTTAATATGCTAGCACATGAAGTTTTTTTTATATGGATTGGATTTTGTCATTGAGCTGCATCTGTTAACACAATATCAAGCATCCTTTATTTAAATTACTGTATTTCTGTATATCGATATATATAGACTTCAAAAGCACATACCAAGAAATATGTATCATGTACTAAATTTGGTTCAAAATTTAACATTCGTCTAATTTTTAGATATCTAACCTAGGTCCCAAATGTTATCCATCTGTTATTTTATTTTGAATTCATTGTGTCAATTTGCAATCGCGTTGTAGGATAGAAAATTTACTATTTACTTTTTTTAAAAAAATTAATTCTATAATTTCAGTGTAAATGACTCATGTAGTGGGTGTGTATTATTTCCAATCATCAAATACACCGCTCTACAAAAATAATTTATTTAAAACCGACTTTACTTTTAGTTTAAAACAAACAGGAACACGAAAAATTATTTACAACGATTTCCGGCACCAAAACCTTTGCACGCGCTTTTTATTAGAACAGTTCTGTTTCTTGTTGGTTCACTCCACTTCAATCCGACGGTGTAGGCGTTGATCGCAGTGCCACAACTTATGCCGAATTTCATATATCTGTCAGCACGAAGAAAACTGTATGCAAGGATAATTTGGTTCAAAATTAAATAATATTTATAAATTTGAAAATAACAAACAGTGATTTTTTTAAATCTTATTATTTGTATCATTTTGCTGTAATTATTATTAATAATAATTATTGAATTCCGAATTCCTATAAAATCCATACGTTCATGTTGGTTTAGTTACTTATGACAGTTTACAAGCCAGCAGAAAAAACCTGCTGGCTGACGGTCATTTGAGGTAAATAAGCTTCTCTTGTTTTTTCAGTAGTATCGACTAGGGCCAAGAGTGCGACTTAGCTACATACGCACGCCACAAACCCTTTTTAAGGGGCGGACTTCATTCGCTCAATTCATTCATCTACAGATCGTAATTTAGATTTGGAGCCCAGACCTCTCTCCAGTATATCAGCTCTGAACCAGTATCTATCACCACTGAACCAGTATCCCCACTGGTATTACTCTCGACACGGAAGACTTTGTAACCACGACAGATTTAACGTGCGCTAGCCAACATTCACATGGTGAGGTCGCTGGTGGGTTCAAACTTGCACCACCAAGGGATGCAAGCCTAACTCCCTAACAACAGACTCGGGGTCCAAACTTTCATATACTGCGAAAAAGATTTTAGATTAAATTTCAATTTTATACAGTTTTTCAAGTAGTAAGAGTTTTGAGATTGATTTTCGTCTCTCATTTGATGCATCGATTGAGCCTAAAGGCTGCCTGTTTAGAAGATTTAATATATATTGAAAGAAGTTTAGATTTACTGTGTCTCTATTAATCTCTCTGCTAATCCTGACTTCACCATTATCCTTCCCAGAAATGATAGATTGATCTCGAGCGTATCTGTATTTCGATCAAATTTATATATGGAAATTGCTGCAATTACGTGTTGGCTTCATCTGCTTCGTTTAATGGTGAGTGGGACCAAATTTTTCATTGTTTTGAACGGTTTGGATCTATTAATACTTTTATTTATGATGTTTTCAGCCTATATATTAATAATAATTTTAATGAATGTTTTACTTCTGGCCCTTATGCATCTATTTACTATGAAACTATTCAATGCGATTCTAAACTGTAATGGCAAATATCTTGATATACTTTTATCTAATATTTTGTGAGCTGTCCTCAAAACTGGACACATTAACAGACATCTAGTTGTTAAGAATAATCATAATCCTGAGCTATCTGTTTTTTTAATTCGGGCATCCTACTGGTACCAATAAGCATATTGGCAATGCTTTGAAATATGATTTTGAAGAAACCAAATTTTCAATACTACTTTATCCATGTATCGACTAGAATTTATTTTATTTAGTTTTAGTTGCAAAGATTATGTCACTTTTTTAACTTTTATAATTGTTAGACGTTATTTTTCCGAACCATTTTCTTACAGATAAAAACTGTTATTAACTTCATTGTTGTCCATAACGTGTCTCAAACTTTCATGTAAAACTTCTACAGGGAAGCAGTAACATGCTTTAAGCATTCTTCTACATCTTAAACTCCCGATAATGAAGTAACAGATTATGAGTGTTCTTAACTTGAAAAAACAATGAAACCATCTATATTGGAAATAAATGTATTAATATATCATGTTCAAAATGAAAAATTAAAATAGTATCGATAGTTCTTTTAGTAATTTCTAATACATCATCTCAGAGAACTATGCTATTTTGGATAAAACTTATTTTTGAAAAACTGCTGATATTTTATACCATTATAATTCTTAATCTTAATAAAATCAGAAATCAAAAGAAAGCAGTGAGACTTTATTTTAATATCTATGAAAGGAGTTTATTCTATTGCATTATGCTAAGAGTCAAAACTAACAATTTTAATTAAAAAATGTTTTTGAAAATATTCGAAAATCATTTAAAATGTCATAATTGGGAGATATGTCGGCCAACACAACTATTCACTAATGATTCATTTAAGACATTTTGAAATCAGTCCCTTGGATTGTATATTTAGAGCTGAGATTCTATGTCCTCCTGTTTCCCATGCCTTGTGATCTTCTGTTTGTATCTCATACAATAACCCATCTATGCATGTGTGATATCTGTATATACCGAATGCATGGGCAAATTTAACCATTACTCGTAAACGGATTGTCAAGAAATCGGTATGTCTGATCTCATTGTATAATTTTCAATTAGACTCTCTCAAAGTAAAGTGTTTCCTATTGATCCCCGATTGCCAGACAGACAGCAATCTGAACACGGTGCTAGAAATAGCTGCAGTGAACACGGAAACTGATTATAAGCAGATAAGCCGAATCAAACCCAAGTTTCCTAAACCCCAAATAGCATCAGGGAGGTTGTGATTGAAGTTTTAGCGGCCAACTCTTATTTCCTTATTCCATTGGAAGATCTGTGATTTTGTTGCGTATTATCTGAAACATTTCTTGTTTAAAAATAGTTAAAGCAACTTCTTTTGGATCACCGCTGTAAATGTCCAATGTTGAAGCAATTTATTTATATTCAACCCATTTTAATTATATTTTCATAATATGCTTGGAGCATTTGCAAATTTCCATTTTTTTCAGCTATGTTTTTAACTAATTCTTTAAATATAGTTATATTTAATGAAAGTAACTGATATTTATTTTTCATGGTAAATTTATAACATTTGTTAACTTAATTTCTAAATAATTTTTGAATAAAAATGATATTTATGCATTTATATTTCCTAAAAAGAACTCTAATGGAGAACGTTCAAAATAGCAGCTTAATATGCATTAAAAAATAAATTTAAAATTAAAAGCCCTTTATTATAAATATGACCTGCGGTAACTTACTATATTTAAAAAAAAGAAATTAAATGTATGAATTCTTTTGGCCTTTCTTAAAGTGAAAAAAATTGACCTGTCATGATTGTAATGAATTTTATTTTCTTTTATATAAGTAATAACAAAAGGAAGTAAATTCACATAAAAACTAAAACCTGAATTATATATTCATCAGTTAAAATTCATGCAATTTTTTTACAATTTTTTATTTTTGTACATTAATTTACACATATTTATACAATAAAATCCCAAATTTTGATATCAATCCATATTTATTTACTTTTCTAATTATAGAAACCGAAGTTTGCCACTCATCCGTAATAGAGGCCTGAAAATAAATTATTTTTTCCTATTGTCCATTACCAGTAGAATAAAATCATTTTTCACTTATCATGAACAGATATCTTTCCTAGAACTAAACTATCGGAAATTCACAAATTAATTTCCTGCAGGCACATTTTTCCTTAATTTTTTTTCTTCTGATTGAGACATTTTTCTCAGTATTACTTTTGTTACTTCAGATAATCTTATTTATTTATTGCAAAAGTAATGGAAGCGTAATAAGATTGTTAAAATAGTTCATTCAGTTATTCGAAGGATATTAAACTTTTACATTTGATTAAAAAAGGTTTGAAATTACGAAGTTTTGGGAAAAAATGTTTTCAGTTGTAAGGTTGATATAGGAGAGTCAATGAATAATTGAACTAAAGAATACGATAAAATGTATTTATTAAAAAAAATACTATACTCTCTTTTTATTTGTATATTTTTTTCTTTAGTCATCTGTCATTATCTGGTCAATCAAATATTTTTGAGGTTGCTTATGTTTTTATTCCACTTCCTATATTTAGTGATGATAAAAGTATCGAAATAAATTGGTTAAATGCATAAGATAAGAATATTTTTCATATATCATGATAAGTTTGGTTTGTTTATTGTAAGGCCTCGTTTAAAAGCAACACTAGGGCAATTTGGGATTTGGGATAGTAGTTTGAAACCACAGTCAAATGATGAGGGCTGCATCTGTATTGGCATTCCCCTCTCCATATTTCTTCACAACATAGGTGGGCGTTTAGTCTCGACAGATTTTGAGTACCCCAAAACTGACGTGCGCACAACTATTCATTTGTGCTATCGGGTTTCAAGCCTAAAGCCCTCTAATTTCGTAGACGAAACATTATTAGCAGGCCGCCGCTGATTCGAAATTTGTTTTAGAGTTTAAGAAATATGACGGAGATCTTTTAATAAATTTGGTTGATCAAAAATAAAACTTCTATGTTTTTTTTCTTGATTAAAATTTGTTTTAATTTGATAAAAAATATTTTTTATACATTAATGATATTTATGTTTAATACCAGATTTCGGCGAAAGTATAATATAGAACGGAGCATATACTAAAGTGTATGAAATATATACTTAACCCTCTGCATTCGGAAAAGGAATTCGATGCATAATTATTCAATATACAAGGGCTTGCTTAGTGCTTCAAATTTGTTTCTGTGTTTAAAATTGAATTTCTCTGTCTTTTACCATTCTATAAGTTTTTACAATAATAAAATTGGAAAAATAAATAAATAAAACGTCAAAATGATGTCCCGTCTTGAATGTTTCTCAAGAGCCACCATCGAGTCCAAAGGGTTAAAACGAAGGCAAACCGAAATAGAAAATATACAAAACTATTATGATGTTTAAAATAACCTCCTCGTGTTATACAACCAAAGATCCAGAGAATATTTGTCTACAGAATCTTTTATGAATGGTTTCCGTTGAATCTCGCATGCATTATTTGTTACAAAAGGTAATCTATCACCAACAACTATGCCAACTGGCTGGTATAACTAGTCGAGTCATTAAAGAATACAACTTCTACTTTATTGGTTATACAATACAAAAATTACTATTTTACTATAAAATCAGTTTCTAATATTAACTGGATGAATAAATATATTCGAATTTTTGAGTATATGAGTTATTTATAAAATAAATGTTAACCCTTTGCGGTCGGAAAAGTAATTCAATGCATAATTATTCACATAATACATGAACCTGTTTATTACACCACAAAAAATAAATACATGCAACTGCTTTATGTTGAGTTTCCCTGAAAAATAAATCGGCATCTTTTTAACATTCTGTAGATGTTTTTAACACTTAAAATTTTAAAAAAGGAATAAATAAAATTTCAAAATGATGCACCTTCTTGAATGGTGGCTGAGAGTAGACATACGACCACAAAGGGTTAATTTGTTGGATCGGACTTTACTGAGAAGGTTCTTTGTGAAATAAGCAATGAATTAAGCACTAGGATCATTTCGACATACCCGATCTAGGAATTAACATAAAAGAAATTAGTTATCATTAAGCGGTCAGACAGTTTAATAAGTTAAAATTATGGAAGAAAATTTCGTCAATGAATGCTCAGTATAGAAATTGATTAATATTCATCCCATACGTTTTTGTATTGTTAGAATTTACGCAATCAAGGATTAATTCTATTTTTGTTTTGATTACCATTATAAAATATAATAAAAATAGGTAATATACACTTTCAGCCTTATAACAAGTTTTGTACCTTTAAATTTAAATACAAACTCTAAGACGTTGAACAAGATTTCTTCTATTCATAACTAGAACTGTAATTTGGGGCGGGATATTTAATTTTAGAAATAATTGAGAAGAAAGAGAAAGGTTTTACAGTAAATGTAACTCCAAACTAAATTTCCACTTTTATTATGAATTGATAAATAAAATAAAAGAATATGTTTGAATTATAAAAATGGCAATAACAGTAAAAAATTAGAAGATAAAAATTAAGAATATATATTTAGAGTGAGAATGAAACTAAGACAGATGAATTATTTGTTATATAATGTTTTTTTTAAATTTGAAACTGTGCTAAGTATTTGCATGCTATTAATTTCTAAAAATTTGCATGCTATTATTTGCATATTATCTTTTTAATAAATCTATTTGCTTTAAAAAATCCAGAATTTGAGATACTGAACTGAATTTTCCTTACTTCTGGTTTCCAAATTCAAAATAACAGTAATTGCAATTACTCTCATGGACTACGTTATATTTGAACCCTATCACTAAAGTTCATGTTTAGAGATGAACGAAGTATCTTTCAGATATAATAACCCTGTGACATTCGGTTGTTAGTCGCATTCATATTATTCAAGCCACCCGAAATTCCCCGACTTATTGAGAAAATATTTCATCTTTACTTGTCTAAACTTGCAATAATCCCTGAAACTCATCATATATCGAAATCCAAATTTGTCTTGTTTTCTTCAAGATGCAAGAATGTAGGTCTTCTCTCCTTTTGCCTAAGGAAATATTGTTGTTCAAAGCAATGAGTATGCTAGTTATCCTGAAAAGTAAGAAATAAAATTAATGAATTTGGTGACTATGACTTAATATAAATCTTATTACAAACTACCTTTTCAGCTTTATTTTATTAGAGGAAAATTAAAAAAAATAAAGTAAAGGAGACCAAAGGCTTCATTTCAACAATCAATTACAAGATAAAAGTGAAAATCTCTTTCACCAATATATATTTTACTGTGCAAAAATATTTTGATAGTTCTTTAATGATGGAAATGCTCATACATCTTGATATTTTACCAAGTCTCCAATTTAAATCGAATTGTCACATATCGGTCTTTCCTACAAATACCGGGTGTCCAAAAAATTCCCGTACTCCAAATTAAAAAAAATCATTTTCCATTATTTTTTTTCAAGTATATTAAATTTGGCAGTAAGAGTAATGAAACCATGGACATGCTTGAAGCTTTTTTCGGCGATCAAATTATCTAAAAAAATCATTGGCTACCCCGATCCCCTGATCTGACCATCCCGGACTTTTTTCTGTGGGGATATTTAAAAGACAAAATTTATGAAGGTGGTCCTCAAACAATATATGATTTGAAAATCGCAATTACCCAAAGGATACAAGAAATCACGCCTAGCATGTTAAAAACGCGTTTCGAAAAACATGCACAAACGAGTTCAGCTTTGTCTCCAAGAAAGGGGGGGGGGTACATTTTGAACATTTATTATAAATGTCAGTTCAGTATGTTTTCCTTGGTTATGTTAAAAGTGCTTTTTATCATTGACATAAAAATAATTCTTTTTAAACCTATTGTTTTTGTAAAAAAAATTCACAAATCATCAGTACGGGAACTTTTTGGACACCCTGTATTTATCAAAAAAAGACAGTATATGAAACATGAAATTGAAGTATATTGGTGGGTAAACCAATGTTTTCCGAAACACATATTACTGTCATTTGTAAAAGTCATATTGTGTTTATGAAACATATAGCCAAATGGATGCATGATGCATTGTTGTGTTGAAATGACTTTTTTTAGGAATAATAGTATGCACATGCTAAATGATATAGATAAGACATTTTTGTCATGGATCTAATAATAATTTTCTGATAACTTGCTTTATTTATAATAAGTTTTATTACATAAAAAACAAAACTAAAGATTAATTCCTAATATTGCTGCAAAAAGAAAGAATGTTATGATTCATCATGGCTCGATTGGCAGAACATTGAACTGTTAACCCGTTGGT
Organism: Argiope argentata; assembly: GCA_026289955.1. Lineage (NCBI taxonomy): Eukaryota > Metazoa > Arthropoda > Arachnida > Araneae > Araneidae > Argiope > Argiope argentata. The sequence continues at coordinate 2,382,710 of JAOUZG010032859.1, read as the reverse complement.
CCCTGGTTCGATTCCCGGCCAACGCATTTTATCCAAAGACTGGATTTTTAATTTAAAATTGTTTCTTATTATTTCTCTAAAATCGAGATGATTCTAGAACATTCTTTACCATTCGAGCGATATGATTTTCGAATGTTCTGCAGGTGTATAAAAGCTGAGTTCTTCTCAGTTCTTCCTTCTGTTCTCCAGCGAGTTGCTTGGTGCTAATAAACGCAATTGTTTCCAACTATCCGTGTCTTTAATTTAATCTTCGTGACAATATTATATATATATATATATATATATATATATATATATATATATA
>JAOUZG010032859.1:2365094-2382006 GCA_026289955.1 Argiope argentata | reverse complement strand
CAGGATTAAATTTGAAACAACGATGGAAATGCAAGAAAAAAATTGTTATAAGGAATAAAAATAATTATTGATTCTGTGATAACAAAACAACATATGAAACTTGAAATTGAAGTATAGAATTGGGTAAACGAGCTCTATGAAAAATTATGCAGAATATTCACATATAATTAAATGGTACAAAAAGTCAAGAGAAGCACAATTATTATGAAGAGAGCAAATAAGAAATTTCAACCGTGATTAAAAATAAATAAGTATAGCAAAGCTTTTTTTTTCTTGTTTATCGTCGAAAAATTGGCATGAAGACGATTCAACTGTAATTTATAATCCTTATTTAGGCTTGCTTTCATATGCAAACAATTTTTAGATAGTTTCTAATAGGAAGGCCACCTATTACAATTTCTTCCGTTCTCCTTCATCGTTTTGTGTTTATATATATATATATATATATATATATATATATATATATATAAGGAGTCTAACCAAACTTTCTAAAAAAATTAGGCTCTTAAAATAGCGGGGTTTTAATGGCGTGATGTATATAGGTTTTTTAATGTCTAAGGGTTAGTTTCTAAACCAAGATTAAAATAAACAAAGAATGAAGAGAATTCTTTAAAAAAAAGAAAGAATTTATTTAGAGGAAAAGGAAAATATTTACATAGTGGGGGATATTTACAGGGAAATATTAATATTAAATGGATTAAAACATGGTGATATTAATCGTTTAGAAAGTTAGATTATTTCCTATAGGGGGAAGTTAGAAGTAAAAAACATTATGACTGAAAACATATTAACGCGTAGCCGCATAGTTTTGCGAGCGGCAATCGTTGGAGCGCGGGTACGTCGGTACCGAACCGTTGTTAAGTAGCCTCTGGCTCATTATTAATTCGGATAGTTTTTTAAAAGCTCGATAGATGCCGTTCTTTAACCTTTACAATCCTCTCTTTGATGTAGTCTACCATCGGGTGTTGATAAAACAAAATGAAGGCAGATGATGATTAATTAAAATAGCTAAGTGGGATATCATATATATATACATATAATGATGATGAGTATAACCCTTTGGACAGGTTATCTCTTTGAACAGGACAGCTAAAATAATTTTGTTTGGATTTCAGATATCTTGATGGAAATGTAAAAATTTGGGATGCGTTTGTAGATGGGTCGTCTAACTCAAAGGTACAGGAAACTGTGGGAAATATAAATTTTCATTTCGCTTTGACACTTTTGATACGGAAGATAAAAAAATCCAAATACAGAAATTACCGCCTCAAAAAAAAGTGAACAATTATGAAAATAATAACTAATATGTAAGGGAATTTATTTTTACCCTTCAATTTACAGAGAGAATTTTTTAATGGTAGATAGTTATTAACCACTAAACATTTCCTCAATTTGGTCTCACACACGGTGATACATGCATTTTACAGTCTGGATTGGGTCTGCGTTAAGTGGTTAATCTTACAATATTTAATATGTGTCCTGATACATACAATTTAGGACTACAAAACTTTTAATCAGTATTATCTATTATAATTACGATGAAACAATATAATGTATTCAAATTTACATGAATTTTTATAAATAAATCAATGATTTATTTTTAATTTTCGATTAGACTTACATACCGTATTTAGCAATGTTCTAAATTATCCTCTTATTTTTTTAATGACTGAATCCAGCAATCTATTAGATTCCATGTTGAAATTAAAAAAAAAGAACAAAAGATTTAATATTATAAATGCCATTTTAAATCCTTCATGGTAAGTTTCCCATCGAATTTGAAAATCTTCATGTATTTCTCCAATTATTCTTTTGTCTGTAAAATGTAGAGGAATTTACGCAAATTCATAGGTGAAATAAAAATGATCCTGCTGATTGTTACAAATTAATGACTAAAAAGGCGACGTGTGAAAAATTTAGAAATTAAACCATTAAAACTATCTTTTTTTATTTAATCTTCCTCTTTTCGCATTCATTAAATTCCTTTTAAGTTTCTGTTTTGTTCATCACTTATGTTATTATTCTTTGAAATAAATGAAAAGTTAATTACTAGAATCCACATTATCTTTTTTTGTTGTAATCTCTTAATTTTAATTCTTTAATCATTAATGTGACGCAAAATAATGAAAAGCGACTTTATCTTATATATTTTATATTATAATATATGGCAACAATTTCAAATATTAAAAAAAGACCTTTCTTAATTCTGTAATAATAAGAATGTTCTTAATTATGTTGATTATTAGATGTTATTATATTTATTTCTTTTCTCTGAATGTCAAAATAGAAAAAAAGCGCATATGAAAACAAAGGAAATGTGGGGCTTTCCTAATTCTCAAGAAAACTTTACTGTTTTCACTCTAGGCTTGGGATACAGAATAAAAAGCTTTATTTTGAAAGCCGTTTGAACCATTTTCTTTTGGGAATAAAAAAAATCGGAATCAAGACATAAAAGCAATCTTAGGAAATAAATGAAATTGAAGAAAAAAGAGATTTGAAGTAGCATTACTTTACTCATTTTGCAGTGAGTGTCTTTCTCGGAATTAGTTTCAAATTTCACGCCAGAAGGAACAAAATACACTTCTTCCAAAGTTTTACTTTACTGGCTTAATCTGGAATATAATTAAAGTTCCAATGTACTTTTTTAAAGATGTGTTTTTTTATCCATTCTAAACAGCTGTTTTTTAAAAGATTCTTTCGTAAGTTCTTCCAAATCCCTAGAAAATATGAAAAACAGTGAGAAATTTTTTTTTCAATTAAGAAAAACTTTTCCTTAAAGAAATAATGAATAAGAGTCGCAAGCTTAAATCTCTTTTATTAACTTGTCTTATAAATGAATTTTAAATCCTTTATATTTTTCCCTCTTTTTTTTTTCTCTTTTTAACACAAGATTTTATTCCTCTCAAGAGAGTTTCTTTAATACTCTAATAGTCAAGTTATATTCAATTAAATTATGAATTTTTCACCTTGGCTTCATTATTAAATTAAATTATTTAACCGAAAAAATATAACCGAAATAAATTAGTTATTAATTTTTAAAAGCATGACAAATGTAAATAATGATATTCATAATCGAAATTTAATTCTCAAAAATCCAATTTTACTAATGGGAATAATTTTATTAAAAATTAGAAGCTTAATTGAGAATTAATATAAACCATATTAATCTTTTCAAAAACAGTAATAGATTATATTTATATTTAGTGTTTAATAAAACGTTGGAAATACATGACATTAAATATATCACTAAATACTATGAAATTTTTATCATTATTTTCTTCAATAATGGTATGGATTTTTAAAATACATGAGGTTATTATAGCTCCCATTTTTATAATTTAATTTTTACTGTTGTTATTCTTTCAATCTTTCCATTCTTTTAATATTTTAAACCTTCTTTCCCAATTAATCAAATCTTAAATTTCATTTTTAATTCTTTTCAAATTTATAAAAAAATAATTAAAAATTAATCTATTCGCTTTTACTTGTAGCAATTACAATAAAGACGAATAAAAATCTTTTACATATTTACAATGAAGGATAATTTTCAATAGTGTTTATGTTTATAAGGTTGGTTGTTCTACTCACAGTCCTACAATATTTATGTAGTGATTCGTTTGGGAACACATCTCGCTTTGCTAGCTTAATATGTGACTATAAATTTTTGATAGCAAAAATAAAATATTTTTAAAAGCGAGAGAGTGGCAGGAAAACGCACCAAAGATGGCGACGTTTGGCGAGGAGCCTCGTGCCAGCTTGATTGGTTTGGCGAAAGGGATAGTCTAGTAGCCTCTGGATTGCGCGAATTGTTTTGAGAAGTTTCACGAGTTTCGGGGCACGCGCTTCCTCGGCTATATAAGGACGAGTAGCCGGAGTCAATTAGTTAGTTGAGAGTTTTCTCCCGGAAGAAAAGCGTCTCGCTGGACTAGAGGATTTCTGAGCTGTGTTGACGTTTACTGTTAGCGTTGTATTATTGAGCTCGCTGCGATTTACTATTTACTGTGCTATAAGATAGATGTTTTGCAGTCTGTTTTTATTGTGCATAAGACTTGCATTTACACTGTAAGGACTGTTGACTGCTGGATTGTGTTTATCTGAAAATTTTATTTTATCAATTATCCTGTAAGTAGCTGTAAATGTTTGTGCTGTCCTCAAGTAAATTTCATTCAATCTAAACCCGCTACGCTAAAAACGTAACAATATTAATGTATTCATTATTACAAAAAAGTAAATTTAAATTATTTAAAATTGCATAAAATATAAAATTTGATTTTTCATCAGTGTAATAACTTTCTAAAGCATTAAATTCTGCCTTTACAATGATTGAGAGCTAAAAGAACAATTCTGAAAATTAAAGTATTCTGGTAGCAGAATGTTATAAAAAATAAACATAAATATAAATTGTTTTAAAATTAAAATAGAATTTACTTCTTTATCTTGTCTTAGAAAAATTGAATTCTCCAGAATAAGTTGACATAATGTTAATAACTCTGAAATAATTAATATTATTAAGGAGGCCATAATAGAAATAAAGAAATCATATTAATTATCTTTGGTAATTCACTAAAAACTATTTATCTTATCCCTAAAAATATATTGTTAAACGTTATCATATTAATTTAATCATATTATTTTAAACAAAACTGAAGAATAAATGATAGAGCATTTTGAGTGACTTACTGTAACTCAAAATGACTAAAATTATTTCCCGAAGGAAATTGACGGTGCTCCTCTTGTTTAGAAACTTCGCTCTATACGCAAAAACTCTTTACACATATATTTCATTTCTCCCGTTTGGGAGCATTTTGTGAGTAAATCTGAAACAGTTTTTTTAGCTCTTCGAGGATTTTGATTTGTAACTGGAAGGGCTAAACATACCACCATTTTTTTATTGCCTAATTACAAAAACGAAGCGTTATTTCAGGTTTTTGGTGTAAATAATCCAAAGAATTAAACTCTCTCCAAACGACGATCAACAAATTTGGCTTAGCAAAATTATAAAAGTTTGTAATAAAAAGGGATCCTTCACAATAAATGTAAGATAAAAATGAAATTTTTTTTAAAAAATTTACAAGCAAATTTGATAATAACTTTTTCCACACTATTTTTTCATGCTTTTGCACACTTTAGTTTGAATATCTCAAAACTAAAAAAAGCCTCGAAAATTTCAACTAATTTTAAAATTTTAGTGGATTGTCAGATATTGTATCAATAGTTGCTTAAACAAATCAAAACCACACTGCACATGCCCACAATTCATGCTTTTAATCATTTCAAACTTTTCACGCAACTATAAGCGGAATTTCGAATTATGTTTAAATACTAAGCTTTGTTTATTACGAAATGAGTAATCTTATCAGAATTTCATAGAATTTTCGGAATTTTATAAGTTTATTCTATTATAATTGGTGTCTAACAGTTATTCAATATGTGCCTAACTGTTACAAAATCTCTCCCATTCAACCACAGGTTCTCAGCAATTGCAGCGGTCCATTTCTAAGAATATAACCACGTCTTTCTTCAAATAAATGATTCCAATTAATTATGAATGAAATATTTTCTTAGTACTATATATACTTGGAATGAAATATTTTCTCGGAATTCTATCAAGCAGTTTCTATGTATAGAAACTGCATTTTGATTTTCTGCTCGACGCAAAATGAGAGAATACAGGGTAAATTATTTAAAAGTCATAATTTGATGGAAAAATAAATTTTATTTCAATTTCTTTCTTTTCTTATTTCGGACAGAGTAATTGCACTTTAACTTATTTTCCTTAATTTTCTGCAAAATTTAAAGGTTTTACATTGGAGGCAGAATAGTACAAAATGTTTAATACTGATATCATATAAAGGTATATATTAAACGTCGATATTGGACTCACACACAAAAAAGCACTTAGCGGAAACTTTTGTTGATTTTTTACGGTTATTAGATAATTTTAAAATTGCCTTTGAGAATGAATGCAGAAAAAATCACCTGAAATTATTTTCTCGAAATTTTATCTCATAATCTCCAATAAAAGCGTTATTTTCCTTTTCTTACTTGGGTATAGCAAAAAAATCTTTATATGGTGTTGGTAAACAATGTTTACAACATAGATTTCTTGATTGAATCTAGAATTTTCTAGGAACCAATTGTGCAAATATATATTTTGGATTCTTCTTTGCTAGTCTATTTGTCATTGATTTAAAACATCATGTTTATATTAATGAACTTAAATGCATGTGAATGCTAAAACCGATATTCGGTAAATCTTTTGACTGATTTGATTGAGATAATTATTTAATATATGCATGTTAAACCTGTTTATTGAATACCAAACCCAGCGTTTTGCACTTGTATTCAAATAGCCAGATAGACGAATATTGTTAAATTTCATGTGAATTGTTTTCATTTGAACTGTGAAATCTGCAAATTTAATCTTAAATTTTTATACCAAACTTCATTCGTATAGCTCAAACCATTTTTGATTTATTTTGTTCAAATACAGACTGACGTTATACCAACCATATTTCTTTCGAATTCAAGGATCGTCAAAATGTAGATATTCATCAAATCAATCGGTTATTTTGGTGATCACAATACTCTTGTCCTTACTTCACATACTAAAAAGGAAAAATATTTGATTTTAATTATTAGTAAGTTTAAAATAATGAAAAAAATTACTATTGATAAATAATTAACAAATTAGTAATCGATAGTTATTTTTTGATTAATATTAGTTAATAATTACATAATAATAACATAATGCAATGAGTAAAAGTAAATCATTTAAAAAATTACAATTCGATCATAGAATTTCTGTGAAACTAAGTTTTTTAGAATATTTAAAGATTGAATTAGTAGAGATTTACATTATTATCTTTTTTCACGGGCTTTATAAGATATATTTTTTGTTTATAAATATTGTACGTAAATAAAAAAAACAAAGTAAATAAATTACTTTTCTAAATTTATTTTACTTATAAGTTCGAAAGAAAAAAGATTAATAGACTAAAAAACATAATGAGATGATAATTTATATATGTATATAAAACATGCTTTGAAGAAACAGTCGCTTTTTAATAATTCCCCTTCTTCATAACTTCACGAAGACAGCCCCGTTTTTATCCGTCGTCAAAATTATTTGTTTACTCTATGGTAAGTATAAAGCAGTGTTCTTAATAGAAATGCTGAAAGCTGGGAAAAATAGAACGCAAGAAAGAATTTAGAGCTTATACAGTTTTAGAAATAATTTGCCATCAATGAGGAAAATAACATCACATGCCACCCACAGGTTTTAGTGGAACTTGGGTTATTGATTAAGATATTATTTTTAGAATGTACATTAATTATATATTTTTAAAAATATATTATGCTATATCGTAAAAATAGAAATAGAATTTCCAGTTATAAATTTCTGATCATTAACAAGAAAAATAAAGTTGTTAATAGTTAATAATAGTATTTTAAATTAATAATTCGAAGCAATGCAAGATGTGCATTTTCGTAGAATATCGTGCAAAAAATAATTTCAATATTCTGAGAAGTACTCTGTAAAACAAATATAAACATGGACACTCGTCTATTTGAGAACTTATTCTGAGAAATGATAATCTTTTTGCTTAGAAACAAAAATAAATTCTACATTTCTAGCTCTAAATAATATAGAACATTTCAAAAAAATTACAAATACTTTAAATAGCTAAGTATTCAATAATTTTCTAAACTGGCAAGCAATTTAATATCGCTTAACATTTTATTTTATAATATCAATTAATTTGACTTTTTTAATCGTTGTTCCATCTGTTAAAAGGACACAAAACAGAATAAATATCCAAACATTTCCTGGAAAATTTCGGAATGTCTTCTTTTTTTTGCATTCACGTATTTCAAATCTTTTAATTTTTCATGATAATTCTTACCTAACGTACAAAGACACAGAAACACAGCATTTTTTATTTGAACGAAGAGAAAATTATTTGAGACTCTTTCTTGAAATAACAGAATACCTTAAATTTCCACGAAACTCTCTACATAAATGTCAAAGAAAAAATTATTTACGAGTTTAAATTTCCAAGAAAACAAATATTTTTTTCTATAAATTAAAATACTTGGCCTCGAGTTATTTCAAAAACTTCTCTGTTCCAAGAAATGGGCTTGCGAAATCCTTCCTCAAATTCAAAACATATTGAATATCTATAGTTTGCCGTATTACATGAAAAGAAGAAACTTTTAAATTTGATATCTTTTAAATTGATAGGATAAATTAATCTATCATTAAAACGCAAACTATTAGTGCATTTTAAATTATATTTCATTGTAATGCGGAACATAAAATACTGTCGTTTCTCACATAAATCTTCGAAAGTCATTCAAGTATCTTTATTTACATTTTAAAATCTTTATTTCATTTAAATTTCCCATTAATGTATACCTTTTTAAAAGGAAATTGTAAGGTTGAAAATTATTCAAAAATATATCTATATGTCCTTTAGATATCGGCTTCTAAAAATATTCCTTTGTACTTCATGATTAATCTCAATCATTTTCTCAGTTATTTTTCTTTCGATCGTAATCAAAATTCATACATAAAGTATTAATAAAACTAAATTTATGTTGCAATGTTGAATGAAGTCAGAATATTTAATTTTCTAAATGTCCTACATTAATAATTAAAAGTTATTTCTTATTAACTTGAGCATTTAAAAAAAAGAAATAAGATCTTTATTTCTTTTAAGTTAATTATAATTATTATCAAAGAATTATATTAGCGCAAAAAAGGCTCGTTTTTTAAACTTTGACTTTACTTATTAATACATAATAATAATTGTTGTTAATTAATAATAATTGTTGTTGACATAATTTATTGTTGCTTTATAAAAGTAAATATATACTTAGTTTCTGTTTATAAGTATACTAAAGATAAATACAATTTAATGTTGTCATACATCCATTGTCAAATCAGTTACATTTATTTTCTAGTATTACAGTTTTAGTTGAAGGGCAAAATCAAGGGTCAGGAGATCCTTTCAATCTTGTATGAAAGAGACAATAATCAACTCTACGGATAAGTTAAGGAACAAACATATAATGAAATCAATAGAAGTCAAGACTATTTTGTTCTTGCTCTTTCCTACAAACTTGAAGGTTGATCAGTAATTGAAAAATTTGTTTCAACTTTTTTTTACTTGCCTTAAAAACCAAAGGCCTTTTTTTTAAAAAAAAATATTTAATATATCGTATGATGAACGAGAAGTAATCTGTTAGAATAAAAAATTATTTTGACATAGATTTAATTAGAATATACAAAAGCGGTGTTCATTAAAACGTAACTTCTAAACATTATAATTATCTCCTTTTCAAGGTATTCTGAGTTTCATTAGAGGATCTGAATATTAAAAATCATACGGAAGTTGTGAGAGGAGTTGTAAAAATCAATATCAGCAATAGATCAACTTTTTTAGCTGGAAATATGTTTCGTTATTGGAATCGAGTAATACGATCCTAATCCAATATTATAAGGCCTCTAGAGGCAAAATTCTGTTTACGTATCCAGCGGCTATTCATCCATGAACGTTGACACCTCCATCAAGGTGGAAAAAGTGAAATGTATCAGAAATATTTCAAATTAAACTGAAATCGAAGATTGCCAACTAAAACTCTCTAGATAGGTAGTGAAACGGGACAGGACTTCCCCGATAATACTAATTTCAATTTCTATCTATCACTATAAATTTGTATAAAATAATATAATGTACCTTAAAATAAAAATTACATTTTATTGTTGCATATTTTGGAAAAAAAATTAAAGAAAAAATACGCATATATAAAATTATTAAAGAAGTAACTTACAATAGTTATGAAATGCTGTTTGTTTATAAAAACTGTAAAACATTTTTGAATTTAAGGTATTTAAAAATGTATTAATATTGGTAAAATTAAAAGCTCAATCAAACTAATATAATTATGGAAATTCATTAAAAGTTGATGAAAAATAATTTTCAAGAACACACTTTTATCAGACAAAATTTTTCATCTTAAACATATTTTACTTTTTAACATGTCATTTATTAGCATGAATTTTTTATCAAATGTATTGTCAAATGGGGTATTTAAATTTAATTTATGATTATTTGAAAATTCTCACGAAACTCTAATGCAGCAGAAAATGACCAAAAATTCGATTACAAATTTTCATTTTAACAATTATGAAAACATTTAGGTAAAGTATTCGAAAGAAACCTCTCTTTTGTTGTATGATTAGGAAGCTGTTAGAAACCATTATAACCTTAACTCTGGCTGTTTAATGCGGAACGGTAGAAAATTTAAAGGATTTTAGATTTTTGGAGTAGAATCTATGTAGAATAAGAAATTGACTAGGACATATTGTCCTAGCATTTATTAACGGGCTCAAAATAACCAACATAAATATATCTGAATAATCTAGAAATTTATAGAGCACATTTTCTTTCAAATCAAGTTTATATATTTAAAGCCTTCCATAAACTTTATTCATCCCAGCTGCATTATACCAATATTGTGATTAGTTTTAGCAATATCGCTTTCGAATCATTCTTCACTTATCAAATATACCAAAGGATGTTTCCTCCCTTTGAAAAAGTCTTTTGAGATGCCTCTGCCCATGAAATTACCTTTTTCATGAGTAGAATGACCAAAGTAATTCTGGTCATTATTTTGATCATTCTTAGTGAGTTCTAGTTGTGAGAAATTGCACATACTAACTTAAAATGTTCATTAGTTAATAGTTTCAACATAGTCTGAAACTATAACTGAAAAATAAATCCCTGAAAGAAAGCCATCATTAGAAACTATGCAAGAACATTAGAGCATTATCTCTTAAGAGATGTAAGAACATTTATCTCTTCCGTGAGTAATTTTGGAATAAACATCTGCTTACGGCATTAAGTTTGTTGAATAAGAAACTGCATGGCATAAGACTGTTTTAAACATAATAACTCGGACAGTTTTAAGTTTTACAAGTTATGTTAAAAGTGCCTGTTTTCATTTACTAAAGATACAAAATAAGGACGAAACATATACACTCTCCTTACTTACCTAATAGAATAACTATTTTTAAATTAAACATTAATTACAATAAACATAAAATGAAGTAAATGTTAATTATTTTGTCTTACTTAATATGTAAACAAAAATATATGTATGCATGTAAAATATTGTTACAAACTTGTAATGTTGCTTCGGCTAGTTTATCACTAGAAAGACCGTTTTACGATAACCTGTGTTGAGTGCTAATCGGATGTCACGCCAATGGTATCAGAGCTTGCGAGACATTTGGCGACTCGCTGACGACTTTTTCGATAAAATAGATGAAACTCCGAGAATTTTATCAATTTAACCAATAATTATAGAGATTTGCCTAATCGGTCTAGATCCTTCTTTTCCTACTACCTGGGCACTATAAAAGGCCGACAGTCTTAAGTCAAAATTAATCACAGTCAAAAGGATAACGAAACAATAGGGGATCAATCCAGAGATGAATAATGTTGTGTGGAGCAGAAGTGATTTCTGAAATTATCTGTATGCCGGATACTGGTATCTTTTGTGAAAGTAGCAGCAAGTCCTGTCTGGAATAACTTGCCTTTTTAGTAGTGAGTAGACAGTTGGATACAGTTTAAGCAAGGATATTGTGGAGAATTGCAAACGTTTGGAAATACCTTGGATTTCCTCCTTCTACTGATACTGAATGATTTCTACGTGTGCTGTAGTCTATAACTACCTGTGGGCTGTTTTTTTCTGCTGCTGTGTGTTGCATGTGCCAGTCTCGGCTGTAAATATGTGACTTTTTATTAGTGTCTTCGTGTTTAGTAAAATTCTTTGACCTGCTGCATTTTTTCCACACCGTAGGCCCACTACAAGCGAACCAAATGAAGTTACAGACTTAGTGGAATTGGATATTATTGGAAGTATGAAGATGGATTACTTTTGATAATAAACCCTAGCCTTGGCGAGCAGATTAACTTCAAGTTGTGCAAAAGAAAAAATCATAATTTTTTCGTGACATTCTCGTATTAAACATTTTGCAATGCGATTAATCACTTTTGTGAACAAAATATATTTCTATACTTGAATGGTAAAGATACTCGTTTATACTTGAAAAATTGCATAAAATACAGTTTCAAACTATAAAATCGAATGCTTTACTAAGCGTTACTTTTAAATAACTAATAAAAATAATATAGAAATCCATAATATCTGAAGAACTCCCAATCATTTGGATTTATTCGATTTGGATCCATAAGGCCATAGCATTTAGAGAATAATTTAGTATGTGAAAGAAGACTCATAACTATCTTATTTCGTGTTTATTTCAAATAAAACACTTTGTGGTGCATCATTTTCCTGATATGCTACCAAACTAAGACAACGGAAGCATACGTTTGGTTGGAATCATTACAAGTTTAAATTCGAAAGATTATGTAAGAAACAATTTTCAGCTATTAAATCTTACATTTTATTAAGTGGTTGCACTGAAAGTCAGACAGTTTTGAAAGTTTATTCAACAGATAATACATTCTTTTTATCTTAAATAGATTATCATCATTTGGTTGTGGAAAGAGAACTCTTAACTGCCTTCTTTCGTGATTATTTGAAATAAAACACTTTTATACATTTTTAACACTTTAGTTAATAGGTGAACACAGTAAAGGAACAAATTTTCCTCGTTTAAGTTATGAAGACTGTATGAAAACAAATTTTCAACTATAAAACTGAATATTGTAATAAACGATTGCCTATAATAATACTGATGTCCACTATGTTTAAAAACTCATCTTGTCTTATAATAATATATTATTTTAAATTATTTCTGTAAGGAAACCTTAGCAACGGCCATAAAATTTATTTTTATCTATTTAGAAGTGTTATCACATGCTTTGTGGTCTTGATATAAAAGAGGAAGTATTTCTCCACATCAAATCGAGATTTGGCTGAGGACTAATATTTCAATCGAATTGTCAGGAAGAACTAATTAAACTAAGATTGACTGGGATATTATCATTTAATCGAATTATTTAAGCAATATTGCTGCATAATCATTTAAATTTAATATAAATTTAAATCTTTGTGGTGAAATAATTGACCAGGAAATAAAACTGCTCCTGATTTCAAATGATTTTCTTAGCTCCTTCAACTAAAAATACTGACATGAAGTTAACCTTCCCCATCAAATCAAAATCACATTCCGATTTTGGAATTGTATCGATTATTTTACTGATTTATGGCATCGATACGAGAGGCAGAAAATCAGCTATTCAATATCTTCTGTCTCATATGTATTTGGCTTTTGTTCATTTAGCGCCGATATACTTAATTACCATGTACATATACATTTATCAGGATAATGCCTTTTACGCAGAGACATTGCTGGGATCTACTGTGGCTGCTCTCGGTCCATTGGCCATTCATTACAGCGTTAAAAATAAGAAGTGTTTGTTACAAAATATAATGTATCGTTACAAAAGCTGCAAGAATTTCCAAAATAACAATGCAAGAAAACAGAAAATAGTGATTAATTTCATTATGGCGAGCATACTACTGCTTTGTTTGCTCTCGGCCACTGCACATGCTGTGACCACACCTCATGGTTCAAGATCTGCCTGCTACTTCAGCTTCTTTGTTCATATCGATAACGTAATTGCTGATAATCTTTGCCGCAGTTTCGTCACTCAGCTGCTTTTCTTCTATCAATACGCTGTCCCTTGTTCCATAGCAATGGCAATCGCCGTTTTGTACTTCGAATTCAGCGAAAGTCTTTCGAAATTTCACAAAAGTCTAAAGACTCAGAATCAACAACTTGGCAAATACGATCTCCTGCCACTGATGAACATATACACCAAATATTTCAAATTGGCCAACGATCTGCAAGAAGCAACATCGGTGGCTTGCTTCTTCTTTTTGGGCACCCAGATGTCGATATTGTTCTGGACAATGTCCATTTTCTTTCTGACGAGGAGAGAAGATTTCAATACTCCAATGATAACCAACAACGCACTCATTATAATTCTGGTGCCTTTTTCAATAATCGGAATCGTTTTGTGCGCATGGAGAATATGCAAGGAATATAAGAAGGTGCATGCAGAACTGCTGATCCAGAAAGACATATTAGTGAAAAATAACAACTGCGATCCGAATAATGATCGTTTCTTGGATGTGATGTTACAGAAGCAATTTCCTCACCTTATGGCTGCTGATTGCGTAGAACTTACTCCGAAATTGATACTTGGACTTTGGGGGTCTCTTTTCACATATGGTATGCTAATATTAAACATAACAAGATAAAAGCCATGCATTTTCCTCAATGTAATATGTGTTGAATTCAATAGTTTTAGAATTTCTCCTTCTCACAGTATTGATATAGTTATATTCACGTAATATATGGGCTTAGTATGCATTTAGGAAGGCTTTAACGATTAAATATCTGACCACAAATGTTTGAATGGTAGAAGAGATGCATTTCAAATAGAGAGGCTGATTTGATTTGATTTGCTATGTTTTTTTTTGGCGCAATAGCCATATTTGGCCAAGCTGCGCCAATCCAACGGTAAAATATAAAAGTAAGGTGAGTTGGAAGTTCATTCAAATAGAGAGGCACAGTTGTATTTGCGATATTATCTAGTATCAAAATTGCAAAGTCAATCCAAGACTAAAGTCATATACTTTTAAAAATTTTGCTTTATGAAGTAAATTTGAATAGTAAAATTCACAATTCTTCTTTGAAAAATATTAATTATTAATATAAATAATTAACTTTGATTCTTATTCAACGAAATGTTTATAATTTGTATGATGAAATTTTGAAAATCTCTTAGCACTCAGAATATAAATTAGTACTTTTATTTTATATTTCTTCACAAAAATATAAAATTCTGAATGATTTTTGAAATTATTACATTATTCAAGATTAATAAATCAGTCTTTATTATATACGATGCGCTTTTGTTTAAATAATTTTCCATTATCTGAGAATTGCCATTGTTTATTGTCCTACTTTACATTTCTGTTGTAATATGTTATTTATCGCCCTAGCCATATCAGCTAACATCATCATTATCTGATTTGATATTCTGGTATACTAAGCTATGAAAAACCATTTTATTCACAGTGACGCATTTTTATTCTATAACGGTTAAAAGTTCAGATAATTCAAATAAATTTCCTTGGAATCCATATAATTTTAGTGGTGTTTAATATATGCATCTTTTCTTCTTTAATTTATGAACGTTACTTATAAAAGAATAAAATATTTAATAGCTATTTATACGTACATATTTGAATTCCGTTTATTAGTATATATTTTAGGATAAAAAAATTATTACTGTTTAAGTAAAAGTATACAGTTCCATTTTCTCACAAAAATTTTAAAAAACTCTACTTCTACTCCAAAAATGTATTGGTTTTTTTTAAATCGTGATATACAGTACGCCATGTTTCTTATTTGTCATCGCAATCAGGCAAAAGAGTTTTCTTCAAGTGCTTTCTTATGCTTAAGAAAATTGGAGACTACATAGGGAACTGAAAAAATAAAACTGTCCATTAGTGTTAAAATAGTTAAGGATTAAACTTATGAATTTAAAGATGTGTTTTTCTTAATTTTAGTTTATTATCATTTTATTTTAAATATCCATTTATATTTAAAAATATTTTTCAGGGATTTTGAAGCATCTATATTTTTTTTTTACTTAAGAGTTACAAAGACACATAAATATCTAGTACAAACTCCCACACACAAAAATAGGTTTTACCGAGTAGTAAGAAAATGATCAGATATGTTTATTTTTGACCAATATTTTTGATTAAATTTAAAATTTACATTTCACTTTCATTTTTATAATAATTGTTAGTTATTTGAAACTTAGATTTTTTTAAGAAAATTAATTAACTAAATATATTTTCACAAATATGAAATCTAGAAATATGTGGAAAAACGACTTATCTTCGCCCTTTTTATCTAGTGCTTTAGATATAGCTGAATACCTTCAATTGTAAAAAAAAGCGCATTTAATTTAATTTAAAAGGTATAAAAAATTGTTAAGATATTTCCCTATATCAATAAAAAGAAAAGTAAACTTCTTCGAATTTATTTCCTTTTTAACTTCATCGCTTTGTTGGAAGTGACGTTTTATTAGGCACAGAAACGATTACTTCCTTCGGTTGCTTTGTTCTTGAACAAGAAGATATTTTTAAAAGGCTCACTCGAATAACATTTGTGACACAAAGAAAAATATAATGCCCAAAGGAATTAATTTCAAACAAAATTTTGGATTCCTTCCTATCGATTCGAAATTTATTGTTCGACACATTTCGGATCTTTAAAAAAATAAATCTTTTCTGAAAGCATCAGTATTATTTTAGGAAGCAAAAAGAAATAAAAGTTTGAGTTTTTTCATAGTCAGTAACTAAAACTATAAGCAGGTAGACTTTAGAAGAATCTTTTAAATAACATTTGAAAATGACTAATGTTATTAACACCATTATGAAATTTAATATATATATATATATATATATATATATATATACTCATGGTGTCTTACAGAAGATTGATAATTGAATAGAAAATCGAGAATTCAATAATATTATAGAATTTTTTTTAAATGGTCTATAATAATTGGATGAAAATTTGGTTGGTTACAATTTTTTTAAATAAATTGCTTATGCATAATCTGCTTATGCATAATCTGCTGTCTAATAATCTGTGCTTAATCAATGTCTGTGCTAATTAATGTATCTTCTTAATTAATATCTATAATAAGTAGAGTGTGATTAATTAATGTATATAATGAGTATAATGGGCTTAATTATTTATAGTAAGAAAAATGTGCTTAATTATTTATAGTAAGAAAAATGTGCTTAATTAATATCTATAATAAGTAGAATGTGCTTAATTAAT
>JAOUZG010032859.1:2354085-2365084 GCA_026289955.1 Argiope argentata | reverse complement strand
AATGTGCTTAATTAATATCTATAATAAGTAGAATGTGCTTAATTAATGTATTTAATATATAGAATGCTTATTATGGCTTATTTTGTAGAATGCGCTTATTAATTTGTGCCGAATGTGTTCAATTAATATCTATTAGTTAAATGAAGAATATGTTTAATGAATTTCTATAATATGTATAATGTGCATCCATTGTTAATTTCTATATTATGTAGAATATTCATGATTAGTTAATTTATGTAGAATGCATTTAAAATCTATATTATGTAAAATGTGTTTATCTCTGTAATATGAAGAATATGCTTAAATTATCTCTATGATGTGCAGAACGCGTGTGATTAGATAATTTCTGTATTGTGTGTATATTTGTGTTTAATTTAAGTAGAATGTGCTTAATTCAATTAAAACTATGGATAAACGGTGTCGAGTTATTATTATTTTATAAGAATATTATAGTTTGTCCGGATATTTATTTCTTCTCAGAACTAAAATTCCAAGAAATGGACGAACTTTTAAAAAATAGATTGGTTTTTGTCATTCAGTAGAATTAATCAATGTAATTTGCAAGAAAATGGGAATTTCAAACAATTAAAAAGGATTTGAATTATTTCCCGAGAAACATTTTCCCACTCTCTCTCTCCCTCTCGCATAAAAAATGCTATTCCCTTCTATTTCGTCTAAAAAAAATGTGACCTTCGAATTCTCAAAGATTTTAATCTTGGTATAACGAATATGAGTTCTTTGTGTTTTATAACTTTTAGCTCTGTAGAATTTCACCTTGACACGAAGAATAATGCTTAATAAGGATGGTGTGAATTGTTGAATTACTCATCTGAAATTGGCTTCCATGTTTATTCCCAAATATGTTACCGGATTTAAGATTGAAGGTGGAATAAGTTGAAACAGATTCCCACTTTAAAAAAATTATAATAGTTTTTCAATAATAAAGTTGGGAATATTTTTTTTAAAAACCTATGAAAAAGGCATCGAACATAAGGATAATTTAAATAAAGTCAATTAAAAAAACTCACATTATGGGTACACTTAAATTTTTTTTTTATTTGGGTGAAATATTGGTAATTTTCCTTGAACATGTGTATCATCGAAGAGAATAACTGGCAAAAATTTGATTTCAATGGATGCATTATTCTTTGGAAAAATTATGACTTGTCGCTTAAAATTATTTCGTATTTACATATTTTTGCCAAATTTCGAGGGCTGAAATTTTTTTTCAGAAATGATTTTTACATTTCTAATGATAGTAAAATGGCTGAATTTTCGAAAAAAGTAATAAAGAAGTGAACATTAAATTTTAAATGTCACACTTCAATTGTGAAAACAAGAACCTTACTCAAATTATTATTTTAATGAAAGAGCCTATTATTACTGAATAATTCAAAAAAATAGTAGTATGCTTCTTTTCCTTCATACATAAAGTGTGCACCAAAAATGCAAATGGGTAAAAAAATGAAACAACTTAACCTCATTATAACCATTTATAACTAATTTTTGTGTATTTTAAAATTCATTTCTTTGTACAAAATACTTAAACTCTTATAAATTCATTGATCCTTGGAAAACGAACTTGATAGTTAATTCCTTTTTCATCGATTTTCAGAATTCAAAAATTAACAATAAATATATGAAACTAGTTTAGCGTCTGAAATCTTATCTTAAAATATTTAAACTTGACTTTGCATAAATAATACATAATTATTTTAACTTCATACTTATCAATTAAACTCTATTTTTTATTTTTTAGTTCATATAATAGTTTTTTGATTCATTTTTTATAAAATTCATCTACAAGTGTAACTGCCCACCTAGAAACTATATAAGCATTGAAATGTATAGTGTTTTCAAAAGAGTAATGTAATATAAGTCAAATAAAGCAAAATGCTTCTGTTTGAAATATATGCTTTGTTAATTTTCTGGTATTTACCATTTTCCACTTAGAATCTTTTTGGTACTATTTTATTCTAAGATGAACTAATATTAGGCAGTTTTGGGGATTCATAACACTATTAAAAAATGACTTTTGCGAAATTGTTTTTATAATTTCGTCTAAAATTAGAGTACTTAATTATATTTAAAGGGGAAAAATACAACTAATATCTTTCAGCTGTAATTTCATTGAAGTTATACAGAAATGACTCATTAAAAATAGAAAATAAAGAAGTAGAGTTAAAGTATTCTTGATACCTTAGAATAAGCTTTATAATTTACGTTCAGTATCCGAGGATTATTTAAAAAAGTTCTCTGATTAGAAAATAACTCATGTTTTATACAAAAAAAAATGTTTTGGGAATTATAATATACGTTTGCACAGTCATCAACAAAATGAAAGAGAGCACCAATGTTAATTATTGTCACATTTACACAAAGTTTGTATCGATGAAAATGGATTAAATGGATATGTTTTTTTAGATATACTAACGTTTTAATCTATTTTATTAACCATTATTCTGAATTTTTACCATTTCTTTTATCATTTTTACTGAATCTATTTACCGCAATAAAACTAAACTTTCAATGAAATCGAAATTTGTTGACAATTTTGTGACTATAGGAATGTGAAAAAAAATGTTGCTTCTAAAGTCCAATGAGTTAAAGCTTACATTTTTCTCAAATGTTTTTTCACTCAACTAAAGAAAATTATTACACTTCATCAGTTAATGAAGTAAAAGAATAAATAGCAAAATGTCAATATAAAAAAAATTAGAGATAAATGTGGGATAACAAGTTAAATGTAACTTAAGAAATGTTCTACATGGAAGCAATCCAAAATGCTAAAACGTCAGATTAAAAAAAATGTCCAGATGCCTAAAACAGTTTTTGAATCATTCAGAAAAATTCCACGGTCTATTTGCTTTTCTCAATATTTTTGAATCTACTTCTCTTTATGTAGGAGGTTTAATGACATCTGTTATATTGAAATTAGTTTGAAATTCTATTTATTTTCAGATCAGAATATTTTAGTTCAACATAAATTTTGCAATCATTTAAAAAAATTCAACAGTTCTTTACCGCCATTTATCGCATTAAAACAAAAAAAATTATTTAGACCTTTTTTTTATATACTTTTACGTTAATGCTGATAAGTCATTCATATATTTCTTAATTAAGGTTGAAAATATATTTAAAATATCCGTAAAATGATTCCCTGAAATATGTTTTTCTTTAAAATAACAATTATGAAAGTTTAAGACATTACAGCATAATAAAGTGCTAAGCTCAATCTGTTTGTATTTTTTCCCTTTTTCTTTATTTAATCAGCTTTGCGTAACGGAAAGAATGTCCATTGCTCTATCATTCTTATAATAGTAAATTTAATTTTTCTTCTCACCAATTGATGATTTTTCCCAACTAAATTTAACAGTCTATACTTTTAAAGAATCAAAATAATTTTATTAGCGTAAATTGCGCTTTTGTCTAGGTAAAAAATAAGCCACAATTTGAAGGTAAAAAATGACTAAACAACGTATAAACTATAAAAAGTAAGCTGTATTTAAAATTTTTTAGGCTGGTATCTAATAGATTTAATCGAAAATAAATTAAACCAGCATTTCCAAATTATTTGAAATACAGAACCATCCATGTGATTAACTGGATAAAAACATTACAGGAATATCTAACAATTATTGTTTGAATTTGCTATATTTATTAAATTTTTATGTCAAATAAAATTTGAAAGTAAATTTTAAATATTTTTCGAAAATTCTATAACAACCTTGATTACCTTTTTTATGTTGAGGTCATTCTGTACTATATAAAGACACTGTTTAAAAAAAATTTCAACCGTTTTTTTTTTTTTCAAATTTGCTTTTTAAAATAATCTCTCGCTTATTTAATTAGTGAATTCCAAAATACCCTTCTCTTATGGTCCTTAGCTGTAATAATAATTCTAAAATAAAATTATTTCATTTTCAGGCATAATAACACCGTTATATTTTAACCATTATTACATGTGGGCGCACTTGCAGCAACGAAAGGAACTCCAAATTAATTGCCAAGCAATGAAGCGACATCTATTCCTATCCAAGTGTCGCGAATCACGAAATCAGGTTGCGGGGGTAACACCCAGCTACAATCAATTGCATCGGCTTCAGTTAACGGCTACCTGCCTCAGATATCACGCAGGATAATGGAAAGTGTCAAAGGGAGCCGAGTCAGCCAGTTTTCCATGACAGGGTGGTAATCCACTCGGTCAGGGTTCAGCTTGGAACCTTACACTCCGTTGATCTTTACGATGGTCATCAGCGCCTACTGCTGAATAAACAAAATACCTTTTTCCTACTAAGAAGGCGCTCGTCTAAAGTGCTCATCTAGTAAAAGCTAGAAACTGTAAAGAAAATCAATCGCGCGATTTTATCAGATTCGGGCAAACTTGCTATTAAATATCGATATCAGAAATGGTGATGGCTTTTCTTAGGTTCTAGGAAATGACGATCATTAAGAAGATGGGAATATTGAAAATTTCCATTTTAGCAATAAATCAGCAGATAATATTTAACATGTCATGATTCTAATCTGTTCGATTTGTGGTATAACAGATACCGCTTGCGTTATTATTAGTTTTTTTTATTTCTCTTTATTGAAAAGTGATTTACAGTTATTTTTTTATCTAGAATACATTATCTATTTTAGGTACTTAATGATATGATGGAATACGAATAATAGTGTTAATTTTACAAAAGAAATTCAAAAGATTTGAATTTTACTACATCTTTTATTCGTATTTGATTAATGTATTCAATTTAATTTAACATATTCTTGTATTAAGTTGAATTTAATACGACAAATCTTCTTGTATAACTTAAATTTAAGTAGGTAATAATATATCATTATTTTTACATACACTTAGTTTTTATCATGTCAGAACATGATGTTGTTTTTGGGAGGAGGTTTTTGGCATCAACAAAAATCCATAGGCGAGAAATTGAAATTTTATTATCTGCACGAGCATCTCAAAAAATCAGCTTTTAATAAAGCATTGACATTGTATTTACAAACGATCTGATTAAAAAATGTTACAATGTTACTACATTAAATATAACCTAGAAAAATATCATTTCGAGCACATGATTATACAAAATGAAACAAACAGGGAAATTTGATATTTTTTAAAACAATAAATGCGAGATAAAGTTTTTTTTATCATTTACAAGACTAAAGTTACAAATTAAACGAAACAGTTAAAATGAATAAATCTATAATTTATCTTGCATGATCACATGGTGCTTGGCCGTTCTGATATGTTACATTGAAATATGCATAACATATTTCATTTTAATCTTTTTATTTTTATATTAGTATCATTCCATTGGAAACTGAGATAACACAATTTTAAAGCAAGTAAAGGAATTTATATTTAAAACAAGCAATTTTTGATTAATTAATAACTAACTATATATATATATATATATCCTCTATATTTAAATGTCCAATCATCATGACTTACCTGATTCACCAATATGTATTATTTTATTATTTTATTATATTTTCTCATTTGCTCTTAATTTTTAAGGTTATAATATACAAATAAATGCATACCATAAGCTAAAAAAATTTTGGAAAAAAATGGCTTTGTCTTAACTAGAGTTTTGCAAATATCAGTAAGTGTAAATAACGTTGGAAACCAGTATTATTTTCAACACAGGTCTTGGGACTAATATCCTTAAAATTATTTGAAAAATTATCTCACACTTCAAATGTATTTTTTAAAATTATTTGTACAGTAATTTTTTTCTCTTTTGAAATATGGTCGCAATTTTGGGTACTAGAACGAAGGCAATGTTTTAAGATTCTGTGCATATTTACAAAAGATTTGGTAAATAAAATAAAAAACATCAACATTAGAATAATGTCAAAGATTTTCCAAAGAGTAAACTTTCTGCTAGAAAAATAATAAAAAAAATAAAGCTTACATACATTTCTTTTATCCGTAAGAGAATTATAAAAAAATGTTTCGCTAAATATTGCTACAATTCTTTGCGCGAATCACATTATTCCATCCTTGAGGATGTTTACTTATATCCTCATTCATAACATTCACTTCATTTTACTGAATTAACAAAATTTGTTTGAAGTTGTAGAATTCATTGTAAAGGGCATATAAAAGTAATTTCTTTTCTTTTTCAAAGATGTGTAGGAGGATGATTATAGATTGAATATCACATATGAATATTTTTCTAGTATTTTATTAGATTAAAGAAAGTTTAAATACTTAAAATGATCCTAAATGTTAAACAAGTATTCTTATTAAATGTAATGGCCCTATTTTGTAAGTAATTTCTTTATTATATTTTCAAATATGTTTTCATGAACTATTTTCTCTGTTTTAAGTTTCAGATGCAATCCAATTATTCTTTGTTTTGAAAAGTCTGGGGATATCAGCATGATTTATCGAATTATTTAGCAGGCCATAGAAAAATATTCATAACATACAATCAGTTTTATGCAAAATACATATTTCTAAGAAAATTATAAATGCATCGATAAAATAATAATATGATGAAAAATAATTGTTTCTTTAACAAGTTTAAGAGCTGGAAGCTTTAATTTTCCCAAAATATCCATAGATAAAAAATAAAATTTTAAATCGATTAAATCCAGAAATTATTGCAACAATAATATAAACATTTTACAAATTGGAGATATTAATTAATTTTGTCGTATTTAAAATAATTTTTTTCTCTATTTATCAACATACGAACAACAAGAATAAAACGCTGTCGATCTATGGGCAAAACCCAGATGACCTAAAGATAGATAAACCTACATGATATTTCTCCATGTTTTTTTTTTTTTTGTAATTTTAAAAAATTAAAAATGAAACAAAATTTTGAGGTTTTCCTTTAATAGCTTCCCAAAATGTAACGGCTGAAAAAAGAAAAATAAATCTCTTAAAAAAATGTGTCTTTTCAATAATTGTAATATTTTTACTTCATATCCCATTCTATATTCAATTTTAAAAAAAAACAACATAATAATCAGAAATTATTTAAAACGAAATTTATTAGGAACGAGAACGTTACCAACCAATGGGCGAAAAAGAGCTTTTATAAATGAGCTACCATGTAGCTACAATAGTTAAAATTAAAATACTTAAACGAATGTAAGAAAAAATCTTATATGACCTAATGAAATAGCAGTATTATTGATTCAATAACCCATTTAAGACAAACATAAACTGAATATCTATTCTAACGAGACACAAAAATAATTTCTGAACCACTATTAATAGGTTTCTTGTGTAGTAAGAAAAATGAAGTAAAGAGTTATTTTTTCTGTTGTTTGTATCGATAAATATATTCTGTTGAGTTATGAATTTTAAATTTTTACAAAGACCCTTGATTTTATAAACTATATTTAATTAATTATTTCTTAATATAGTTAACCAAATTTTATATAAAATAGAAGAAATATTTATTTTGAATAAGCTTCTGAGACATTGCAGAAATTAATAAAATTATTCTGTAGAATAAATTAGATTTATTTGTTGAATGTTTTTATGTTCTGTATTCGTATTCGAGAAAACCCAATTAGCTTTAGAAAACAAATTTTTTTATTAGCTGAATTCGAATAGTGCATTTTTTAAATTTCAATTGCAATAATAAAATTTAGTTAAATGGAATATATGACAAAAAGACGGGTATAATATTTTAAAAAAATAGTATGAGCTATATGAGTATGAAAATTAAAACATGAATTTTTTTTAAAAAGAATTTATGGATCTCGGAATGTTGAATTCACTAACGAAATCCGCAATGGAATGACCCATGCGTCTAGCTCCAACTAACATTCCACATTCAAAGTGTATTAATTCTCGTCGTGCCGCCATAAATCACGAAAAACCTGTTCACATGAATAACTTGAACACAATTGAAAGCTCTGGAAAACGAACTGCGCATTTATACTTTTTCGCTGCGATACTGCTGCCATCTGTATAGTTGCATATCGCTATTCCATGACTTTAGTCACTTCAGTGTATATATATATAATATCATAAGTAAAAAAATAATAGAATTAAAATAAGAATCCAGCTTAAAGACTTTCTCAAGGGGGTCAATCTGATGTAGAAAAATAAGGGATTTTTTCTTTATATCTGACTATTTGTCCAACAATATTGACTCCTTGTGACCGAAAAATTCACTGATATTGAGGCCAAATAGAAACTCAATATTTTTTAGAATCAAACAAGAATTAAAATAGAATATGATCTCACAAATGTGTGAAAATTACAGAAACAAAAATAAGCTATAGAAGAAAACATGCAACCAGTTTTTAAAAATTAAAAAAAAACGGAGAAGCAAATAGGAAAAAACATTATAGTAGTCAATGAATCTATAGTGAAAAAGCCATCTTGTTTCCACAATTTAAATTCTGAAAATGTCATTGTAGTTCAAAATAATTAGAGGGGCTAATCGTTATCTATTGATTTAGCTCATAAGTAATGTAAAGTGTCTAAGGATTAGATTTAGTTTAAAATTTTAGTTAATTAAAATTAGATTTTAATTTAAAATTTTATAAAGCTATATATATATATATATATATATATATATATATATATCGTAGTTAAATAGCTTCTCGGTAACCATTTTTTTTTCTTTTTCTGTATAAATAAGCGCCTTCTATGAAGAAAATTTTGAACCATCTTTTTAATCTTATTTTTAGAGAGAAAATATTAGCACCCCAAAAAATGAAAAATAAAAACAGTGGAAACAGTAAGCTTCATTTTCATTAGTTACTTACAAATTAAGTAAAATCCTTAAGTAATACTTTGGTAAAATTCTTTGTTTTCAGTTTTTAGAAAGAATTTAAAATTTTTAATTTAATAATTTTAATTTGTTTTTATTTCGTATATGCATTTAGATAGCAATGTGATAATTCAATGAAAGGTCGCGTAATTTTTTTATATTCTGTGAAGGTTCGGCTACAAGAACTTGAATACTTGAACTCATGACATAACTTTTTGTTATCTAAACACAACAAATTTAAATATCTAAATTTAGATTTCATATTAAATGTCAGTTAATTTAAAAATATAAAAAATACGGCATCACTATTAAATTTTAGCTAATTATTTTGCTGCAAAATATTATGTAGAAATTTGAAAACTAAGAAATTTTTAAAGTATTACTACTAAAAATTATACCACTTTCCTTTTGAAAAGATTCTTAGTATTTTAGGAAAAGTTACAGAATCATAGCATAAAATATTAAAAGGTGCTACATTACTTTTTTTAAGATTGCCCATTTGGGCACAGGCATTTAAGTATTTTTGAAAGAACTATTAAACTAGTTATGAAGGATGTATTTCTATTACCTAGTTCTTTTTTAATATGTCAAAAACGCTATTGTTTTTATTTAATTAAGTGGAAAATGTAACAATACTTTTTATTATTCATTAATGATTTAATTTTTCAGGGAATTCTACAATTGAAATAACCATTGAGTTGTATTATTGTTAATTTATTTTAAATTAAGGAAATCATTTAAAATGTTAGAGAATTACAATACTGAAAATTCAAATGGTGTTATATATTCTTCCAAGAGAGCAGTTTCTTTCTTATTTTGAAATTATTTCAATTTGACTGTTTCCAATCATATTTTAAAGGCAATTTCCATGATTTCAAGAATAAATATGTGCAATTTTTTTATATTTTTTAAATAACTAGAACAACCAGCAAATGTATAGAAGAATGATTACCTTTTTCTCTTTTGATTATCATAAAGGGTTTGAATTCATTTCGTAGCATTCAAATGTTGTGAAGCAAAACTCGTTAATAATTCTTCTCTGTTTAGAGATTTAAAAACAAATATCAAGAGAGACATCTAATACAAATGTCAGGAAAACAAATACCTTTTTGGAAAATTAAAGTATAGCACTTTATACATAAAAGAAAAATATAACTATAGCAAAATTAATTATTCCACAAAATAAGTTGTGTGATTGTTTTTTGACTGACCTTTAATTTTTTAAATAGAATAATAGAAAAAAATGGGTATATTTTTTGAAATAAAACATAAGAAAATGATTTCTTTATATAGTTTTCTTTCCAAACAATAGTTTAAAAGAAATAGACAGGAGCAACTTTTGTCTCCTGTGGCAATGTTATCTAGTGTTTCTGACATAGCTTTTTTTTTTTATAAAAGATAGGAAAGGTGAAAAAAGAATATTTTTGCTTAAATTTTACATTTTTGTCAATTTTTTGTCTACTTAACTTTTAATCTGCTTTGGAAGCATTTATCGTAGTAAAATTGACAATAATCTATCCAATGCCAGAATTGAAAATTTACTTAGTATGAAAGCACGCCATTATGATTCTTTAAAAATATTTTCCTTTTACTAATTTTTAGTTAAATTTTTTGACACACCATTTTTAATAAATAAAAATGTAAAGATTGAATTAATGTTTCTACAAACTGATTTCTACGCTTAGTTTTGAAAGTTGAAATGTATTATCGCTTTAAATATGTACAATATATTTTTGGTTCAATATAAGAATAAATAATTTTAATTTTTTCTATTTAAACGATTTTTTAAAAGAAATAAAAATGTTGTGAATGTCTATAATTAATATTTATATTTCCCTCTAGTGTATTAATTAATTTTTGTAAAACGTAATCCAAACCGTTAATTATGATAAAAAACCAAGCTTGATTTTATATTTCTATTTTTTCTATAAATAAAAAAGGAATTCTTAGAATCAGCGACATAGCTATTTAGTAAATTAAAGATTATCTTCATGAAATATATGATGAAGATATCTCCCTTGAAATTACGTATAGGTATTTTTTTTAAAAAGTGATACGAATATATTATAAAATTAAAATATTGTGATAATTTGAGGAAATAACACATTTCTTTTTCAAAATCAAAACCTAACTTTCTTTTAATCATATCTTTTTCAAATTCTTTTTTATCAATGTCTTTCTATTTTGTTTATTAGAAGAAAAGCCACATTAAAATAGTTATTTAATATAAATTGTTAGAAAAA
>JAOUZG010032859.1:2280905-2339085 GCA_026289955.1 Argiope argentata | reverse complement strand
ATTATAATGATTTTGCTTCGGGTAAACTAGTTCGAGAAAATTAAGTTTGTAATATAATTTTAGACCTATTTGTCTCCTATGAAACTTAATCTTCGATGCTTTATTTTTCATAAAATAATATGATTTAAAAAATTCAAAACAATATATGCTTTGAGATCATATCACATAATTAAAAAAAACCCTGAAACTGCATTTCTTTTCTCTGTTAAGAAATAACATTGTTTATTTTATAAACAGTCAGTGTCCTGACATAGGGGGAGCGCGTCTTCCCTGGGAGCTGGACGTTCCGGGTTCGTGTCCCGGTTCAGGTATGGCTGTTCTTATGTGTTCTATTTGTAAGGTATGTGATTGTGACCCCCCCCCCTGTAAAAAGGGTTTGTGCAAGCGAATGCGATGAGTAACTAGCTAAAGTTGTGCTCTTGGCCCTTGTTAGCGCCACTACAAAACAAGAGTCGCTGATTAAATCACTGACTACCTCAGCAAGCTTGCCCCTAGCAATTGTAATAAGAAAAAACAACATTTTATAAACATTAAATCCCATCTGTTAATTTAAAGCTGTATGACTGTAACGTCCTTATTGAAGATAAATATGTATTATTCATCCTATTACCAAATTATATACACTCAATGGAACGATTTTATTTATATCATTTTTCAAATTAATATACCATTTATGTATGTAATATATTTCAAAACTTATTATAATTAAATTATTTTGAAAAATATTGAGTAATGATAATTCATTTAAATATTTATTTTTAGTGAAATCTGCCTTTTTTTAGACCAAATATTTTTTTCAAAAAATAATTGGTAGAATTTTTGGAGAGTAAGAATTCTGAAACTGAAATGTCTTTACTTAGATAGCGTACTACATTATTTTGATTAAAATTTAAATTATGTAGAAATTTAAAATAATTCAATCAAAAGAGTAAATTAATATTTTGTATAAATTTTTTAAATAAATTTTATTTATTATTCAATGAGAAATAGTTCGCAACTATAGTGCTTGATTTTTAAAAAGCAATAAAATGAGTTTTTATATAAAGAAATTTGTTAACTAATTGAAAGCCGGTTATTAAATTAGTTGTTCTTTAAATACTAATATATTAGATAAATAATAATAAATGTATATTTTCAGCCAAGGTAATAGAAAGAAAGTTTTTATTTTGGTATGTAAAATGAAAATCGAATTATGCTTAATTTCATCTAAATAAATTATTTTTAAGAGCTATTTTATTTAAAATATCAATCGGTCAATGAAAACACGGTGTTTTTTTATGCATTAGTTCATGTTGAAATAATTGAAAATATTATTGCACATATATTTTTATTTTGATAGTTTATTTTTATTAATTGATACTGTATACAACATCCTGTACTAGAATATGCCAAAATGAAAATATCTTTCATCTGAATGCATGAATACTTACTAACAGTTTCAAGATTTATTCATATTTAAAAGGAAATTATGATGAATCACTTTTAACCAAAATGGGCTTTCCAGGGCAAATTTGATTATTATTTCAGTTTTATTGTATTAATTATTGAGTGCTATTTTTACTTGTAATAAAATGTTTAAAGAGACAATAAGCATTGAGGAAAGTAATATTCTGGGTAATAGGTTCTTCTCATTGTGATCACATTTGGGAAGGCTATCCAAATAGAAAAATTATAATTATTTATTAACTTACAAGATAAATTTTAAATATGAATTATTCGCCACACTTCCGTTAATGTAAAAATATATTTCCTGATTTGGGAAATGTTTCTATTGATTTTGAAGAATCACCAAGAAATGTGTATGAATTAACTTTGTATATGAAAAAGAATTAAAGAAACGTTGTTCCTGATCTATAGCATATCAATAAAAGAATTATTACTGAGAAATGTTGTAAAAAGTAGCACAACATCATATGTTTTGGAATAAATATAAACAGCCATAAATGTCTTTAAGATGAATATACATTAAAATCTACCAAATTGGAGCTAATTGTCTGTTAAATGCATAAACACATCTATCATTTTGATGTCATTCCTTTAAGGAAGGAAAATGATCACGCCTGCTTCCCGTGTAAACTCGGATTACCCTCAAGTTCCTACTTTTAGGAGAAATAGAGCCTATGTTCTCCCCATTCCACACTCAATTGATATTTCATCATATGTAGACTGAGTGCCCAGCTTTCAACTCCAATATCGCTAATATTTTTTTTTCATACATTAAATGTATCTCTTCCAAAATTGCTGGCAAAGAATTATTATCAAAACATTTTTAAATGTTTAATTGCTACATACCTTTAACCATACATTTATCTTAAACAATTTACATTTTTAAATTGTTATAAAAAATTCCATACTTCGTTCCATCTTATGGTATTTAAAACCAGGAAAAATGATTTCCTCAATTTTAAGTTCTGCTTTTGTGCCTCATTGTGGGTGGACGCGCCTTGTCCATGTCCTTATAAATAAATCGTCATCTCCTGGGCTGGAATAAAACAAACTTAAAAATTCAATGTTTCACCTTTGCATTCAAAATTGCCTTTTGATTTCAAAAAAAAAAAATTAAATCTTACACATGCACGCACAAATCAAAAATCCAAATATGCATGTATAAAAATAGGAAGTATTGAAATCTATAATATCGCTTCTTTTAAATTGAATATATTAAATATTTTATTTAAATTTGGAATTAAAAAATTAAATATTTAATTTTAATTTTGAAAAATTGAAATGCATGACATACCAAGTTTTGAAAATCGTTTTTTAGTATTTTCGAAGAAATTTCAACATCCACAAATATTTTCAAGAAATCTGTAAAGATCAAAATACTTTGTTTGTAAAATAAAAATATGGAAACTTTTTATACCGACTATTTTCTCTGAATGAATTATGTATCAACAAATGTTTGAAGAAAAATACTTGATATTCCTGAAAAATATATAGATTTTCATATATTTCAATAGATTTTTCTTATCTAAAAACATAACAGATTTTTAAAGGATCTAAAGACTTGGTTCGTCTTTCTCCAAGAATATAATTCCGAATTTTAGCAGAATATTTCAACAAGAATTCTAAGAGTCTTGAGGTTATGTTTGTTGAATAAATATCTAAATGTTTCCTAAAATAACTAAAAATTCTTCTTATTTTCTCAAATGAAAGCATAGATCATAATTCACCTCAATACAGCCCGCATAAAATTTGTTTGAAATCTATCAAGGCTATACGTTTTCTTTTAATTATCAAAGCCCGATAATCTGTATAAACAAATTTCGGGAAAAAGTATCCTTTTGTTGAGCACCATTTACTTTTATTGTTACGCATAATATATAATTTTTCTTGCTCATTTATCAACCTTTAGGATTTAATTTTTCATTAATTAATAAATACTATAATCATATAGATTGTTATTATATATTTATTTCCAATCGCTTAATGCAATTAGTGTCTTAGGATCTTTTAATTAGTTAGAATCGATAATATCTAAGTGCTTGATAATAATGTGTAATAAATGTTAATTAAAATTTAAAGAAAGAAGATGCCTTTAAGATTTGAATACGTTTGAAGTTTCTTTTTACTTTCATTCTCTTTTGCATTCACTCGTTTCGTTTCCTAGAAAAGTTAGTAGGATTATAAAGTTATTATAAGATTTTCCAAAATAAATAAATAAATAAATAATCCCTTAAGTCCGTAGAAATAACTAGGAATCTAAAAATAAATATTTTATTTAAAGAATATATAATTATATTGGCATGAAAGTAATCTAAATATAGGAGTAATTAACTATAATTTTCTGTCACATAACTAATGTTGCGAAATAACTACACAATAACGCATGAAATGTAATTAATTAAATAAGCTAAGCCTAATGAAGCTATAGAATGAAGTATAATGAGATAAGAGTATAATTTACACTTTTTTCTAGATTTCAAGCTGGAAAGAATTTTTATTAACTATATAAAATTGCTTTCATAATTGGATCTTTTTTACGAAATGTTGCGAATGAATCCTCGGCAGAAAAAAAGAACCTCCTTGCTAATAATATCACGAAATGCTAATAAAAATAAAATTAACGCTTAAGTTCATTTCGTATTGTCTTCTTAGATTAATTGTATGCATTACAGCTTAGTTTTGGTATTACCACGATAATGATATGCTTGTCCAACGCAACATAAATGCTTTTCTTCTTAATTTTTTTTTGTTTGGGAAGTGATATTTATGCTCCTAGATTTTTTATTCGCCATTTAATTTCTCAAATCTTATAATGCTTCAAAAAAATATAGTTCGACTTTTTTCTTTCATCTTACCTCACTTTGTGTTTCTGAAAATAACATAACTAATAATATTTTAACAAACAGAGCATTTACCGCAGGTATATCGATTTTTCATAAATATTTTTTAATGTTCTTTAGGTATGCTAAAAGTGATTAAATATACTCGTACTTATGATAATAGTGTTCAATATTTATTTTTTCAGTAATAAATTCTCAATATGGAATATTGTCAACAAAATTTAATGTATCACTAATAACATATTTTTTTCTTAGAGTGTGAAGCTTAAAATATATAGAGTACCTAAATATTTTTTTAAAAATAAAATGAAAACATCATTTATTAATTCTCAAATTAGAACACTTTGGAATTTTTGTTCATTTAAGTATAATTTTGATTAGTATTATTTCAAAGAAATTCAAATGCATAAGCATATACTTTTATAAATAATAAATGGAAAATACTTATTGCCACTTGCTATTTCATTGGGAAAAATAATTTTTACTTCTTAATATTAGATGAGAATTCAATTATGATACAATTTTAGAGTTGCATGATTTGATGGGTGAAAAAAAATCATATATATATTTAAGAATAAATTTTTCTATTAACACACTTTTATTTGCATAGTAAAAAACAAACTTTTTCATTTAGAACTTGTCATTTTTTCTACATTATAATAAATTAGTTTTTTTTCAAAAATATCAAGGAGATTAGTTAAACTTTATATTAATTATAAAATAATACCCTTTTATAAAATAAAAATATTTAAGTAACTATTAATAAAATTCTAAAAAATATATACTACAGCACTTTCTGTAAGAATGCATAAGTTTGAGTATCTTGCACCTTAAAATAGTAGAAAATTGTTATCCACATTTAATCAATGCAAACATTAAAGACAAACTAAATATGGAACTTTTAAATTCACATTTATTTTAATTTTAACTTTAATAATCCATGGTGTCTAAGGGTCTACAGTTTCAACCAGACTATTCTGCGACCAATTTCTCATCACGAATTTTCATACTAAAATTGGTTTAACTTTTCAAAGCGCTTCAAGAATAAAGTTTATTCTCTAGAAGTAATAAAAAATATGTAATAAAATTTATTTTCATATAAGACGCTTTTATTATACATTTTTTTTCCTTTTGGCATAGTGTCAAAAGTTGCGGCCTGTTAAATTATTCCATTGCAAATTAAATTGGAAAGATGTATTTTTAAAACTGTTTTGGAACGTTATTAAACCTATGCTCAATTTCTATCATATTTTTGATGAAAATTCTATTTAGGTAAGGTAGTTCAAATTTTTGAAATATTATTGCTTGGTGGGGTGTTTGGGGTTTCTAATAAAAAGGGTTTGTGTAACAATTATTTATTGGGGAAAAGTTACGTTACACATAACACAATTTTAAAAAAAAATGTATACAAAGACAAAAGTTTGAGAAGTGTTCATGGCCGTTGCTTGGGCTTCACTGGTGTTTTCACCGTTTGCGCTCACCAGTATAGGTGGCGCAGCAGTTCCTGTTACAGTTAATAGGGGCTGCTACAATTATATTTTAAGAAAGAAATTCTTTTACTTTATAATAAAAGGATTATTTTAACATTATTTGAAGGATTGGATTATAGGAGGATTTTTAGAAGGATTAGAAGGTAGAATGACATAATTAAGAGTATTAAAAATTTTATTCTTAAGTTCTAGTTAAATTTATGAGAAATTATTCAGTTGATTTTTTACTCAGCAAGATTTAGTATAAGCAATATAATCAATCTAAAATTAAAAAGTACGACCGTAGAAAGTTTTGAATGAAAATTAAATCTTACAAAAATTTTCTCATTAAATCATTAATAAATATTTTAAAGAAGAATTTTGATAGTTCAGTTTAGTTAAAATTGGGGAAATGAGTCATCTTTGTTTTTTCCAAACATAGTTTCCCATCTTTGTGAAATTCTTTTGTTTCAGGATTATTAATCCTATATATTAAAACCTATAAAAAATTTGAATTGATATTAATAGGAAATGTTTTGTTACTTTATATCAACATTAATACCCCAATTTATAAAAAATATGTATAAACTTAACAGATTCAAAATACTATACAGGAATTTTATGTTTATTTTCTATATTCCAAGCATTTTGTTTCAAAATTGATTTTTTTTTGTCTTTTTACGTACTAAGAAATAATTCATATAAATATGTTTTCACCAAAATAAAACAAATATTTACTTGGTTTAAAAAATCATTCTTTATTTATCTATTTAAATATTTCCTGTGATTTATGACGTCGTTTTTATAAAAAAATTATAAATATTTTATATTTTTAAAGATAAAATTTATTCCATAGTTTTGTGTGTAATAATAATTTTATATTCATAATTAATGCAATTTTTGAGGAAATACATTTGGCTTTTAAAGATAATTTTCTATCATTTCGAATATTAAGCAAAATATCTTTGCGATTATACTTTTGTAGTTTATGAATCTATTACAAGATAACAATTCCGAAATATATTATTTGGTTCAAGGCAATTCTAAAACTCCTTTGAGACTCTTCAAAATGCCTTAACTGTCTGAAGGGAATAAAAATTGTTATATTCTCATAATAGACTTATAGCAACTAGTCAAAATATAAAGAATTCAAATATTTAATTTCCATTCTATTGCTTAGCCTATATATTTCCATATACGTTCACTATATGCCATTCTTATATTTTGTTTAGGATTAATAAGAAATTTCTTATCTTTCAAAAATCATTAAAACGTTTTTTAAAAATTAACTCAGCTGTTTTTGAAAATAATAAATTTAGAAATAACTTATTTAAAATAATGATGATGATGATGTCGTGTCCGCTTTTTACCGCGGAAAGAGGGGTGCCGTAGCTTCTGAGGGTATGAACCCCTGAGCACCCGAGGGCAGAAGTCTGACTTCTAGCTCATATGAAGATGAAACACACACACATACGCTTGCACAGCCCCTTTTTACAGGGGGGCACATTCACCCATCTCACAGATAGCACACAAAGGAACAACCATGGCCGAACCGGGACTCGTACCCGGGACCTCCAGAACACGAGGCAGTCGCGCTACATCTGTGCCAGCAAGCCGGCATTTAAAATAATAAAAATAGAATAAGAAAATTTTTCATAAAAAAATTATTTTATATTATGTGTTTTTGAAGTTGGTTTTTCGTCAAATACTTCTAGATTTAAAATTAAATAAAAAGAATTATTAGTTAATTTCTTTGAAAAGGAATGTTTTAAATTTACTATTTCAGAATATCTGTGAAGCAATTTTTTGCTCTGTAAGTATACATGATATCTGAGTATTTGCTATGATAAAAGGCAAAATCACTCAAATTTATAATAATTTAGAATAAGTAATGACCATTAAAAAAAGAAGATAAATAAAAATTACTTTTTGGTAGATTCGTATTAAGAGTAATATCACAATGCAAAAACAATATTGTTAAATATGGAATATTTTGGTATGCGAGCACATATGGAAACATGTGCACCAAAATTTTTGATGATTAAGCAACACAAGAAAAATGTCTTTCTTTTTTGTAATTATTTTCTCCTCTAATTACCATCAAGTTCCATTCCATTGATGTAGAAACAATCCCTTTCGCCTCTTTTTTTTGACATCAATTACGTCAAGGCCAAGAAAAAGCTCATTTTCTTTGAAACAAGTGCAATTACTTTGTCCCGCGAAATAATTAATGATGCTATTCATCAACATTAGTCTGTCCACTATTGGTCTGAGAAAGACTCAACAGGTTATTGACTTACAATATGTCTGCTGTTGATGGCATAAGAAATCTGAAAATTATTCATTTTGTTTTCGTAGTACATTCTGGTATAAATCGTTTTTATGATGCTTTCTTCCAACAAAACAGTAAACTTGGAGACAAAATCAATTTAGGGTGATTTATTTAAGAAAATATTTTAAAATTGTCTCAGCAATTGATAAGAAGTTGTTAGTATGCTTCAATAAAAATAAGTTCTGGCTAGAGGGATTATTTTAAGCCCAAGGATTTCTGAAATAAACTGTTTTTATCCGTTAAATACACAGTTGAGAAATGTTGTTTATTTTCAAATCAAATAAATGCGCTTTTTTCAGAATTTAAAAAAATAAATGTATGACTTTTTGATTTAATTTAGTTAATTTCTGAATGAATTAATGTTATCAGACTACAATTTTAGATAAATTTTAGAATATTCTTATATTATTTATAAAAGATTTACAATGCATTTAATTTCGAACATTTTTATTTCGAGGTGCTTCAATACATGAATTATGTCTGGCTATTATAATAAAGGGAATCTTTGAGATAAATGAAGTCTAGATGTCATTTTTATAATAAAGTACCAATTATTACAACTATTTGATAATGTAGTAGTATATGTATGTAGTAAAACATTTCATGGATCAAGCAACATGTAGGCTATGCCGGGAATGAAGCGGCGGACAAACTAGCCAAAAGAGCGGCTAGTGCTAATGAAGCTTCCAAGACCTCATCTGAAGAACCTCCTCCAAACAGATATGATGACAAGATGGCAAATGTAATGGGAAGAAGGCGAAACAGGCCGTTTCACATATAAAACATAATATCGAAATATTCTCTGTACGCTGCCAACTGAAACAGAGCGAATGTCCTTTTCTTCACTGGACATACCTGCACAGATTCCATCTAGACAACTATCTTTGCTGTATCTGTGAGGAAATAGGATCTCCAATTCACTATGCCATAGAATGTCTATTCGTTCTCTCATGGCAAATGATAAAGCTAGAAAGAAGTCTCGAAGAAGAATGGTACATGAGAGATGCATCAAATACCCTTTCACGCGGCAAAATACACTCCATAGTAAATCATATTTATAAATAGCAAAACTTCTTTAAGACCGACAATAGTTGAGACCAGAATTCCCCTTGTGAAAATCAACCAAAAAAGTCCCTCAAATGTGCAGATCTCATGATGGAAATCAAGACCCAGATGGACGCTACGTATTTCTGACTCTATAGTGATTGTTTATTTGTCATATATATGTTCACAATTTAATTTGTCAATTTTCATCCCTTTCAAGTTGGTAATCTGATTCCCCTGTAAGTTTAACCCATAATCACCATTTGTTTCAGTATTCTAGTCCCCTCTATAAAATTATAAGATCAGAAAAAATTGAACCGATTCGTGTAAGATTTGACACCGATGGCATTCTCTCTGGAAATCCCTGAATGTTGTATCATCTCTCTTTTTCCTTTAACAAATTCTTCCTTTTTTTCTCTCTCTCCCATTTTGTGCTCATCCAACTGGTTAGATAACTTAGCGTTACAGGCACTGGGGGGCACAGGAAGGCGTTATGTTATGTAGTAGTAGAGAAAAACAATTTAAAATTAATATATCTTCAACATGTTCTGAACATTTGCTCAATGAAAAATTTATTTTATTTCCTTACTTCACCAGTACTTCGCATAAAGAGCAAACCTAAATTTTACAAAATATTACTCGGTTTATGAGCAAAGTTTATCAAAGTGAATGAGAAAGTTGCAAGCTTACGTCACAAACTAGATTGACTTGCATCAGTCTAATTTGAGCATGCATTATATCTACACAGAAAAAGTGTTGAACGAACATCCTTAATCGAATTCTGTTCTGAGGGATCGAGGAGTGGAACCTTCATCGATGAGATTAAGTCTCTGGACAAGTTTACGAGATTAGATGCGGGTAGCAACGTCATGGATGAGCTTGTAAATGAAGATAGCTAAGACTACCGTATAGCTTATGGGACTGGCTTTTTCTGTAATAGTAAACAAACTGAGGAGGAGAACTGATGAGGAGTAGAAGAAATAATAGACTCAAGATTATAGAAAATTTTCAGTAAAATGAGAAAAATACTGAAACAATTTAAATTGATACATTGCATGTTGAGAAGCATCACCTTAATAAATCAATATCTATGCAAGTTGCATATTCATTTAATGATAATGATACGAATCAAATACAGATAAATGTCTCAGACAATTTCCTTGTAAGAAAAGTGTACATTATAAAAAATAAATAAAATTATCGTATTTGTATTCAAATATTTTTTTTCGAATTGTAACACATTATTTTTTTTACATAAATTCATATTTGAAATGCACATATAGGCAATTTCAAATGAACAAGCATTTGAATATACATGAGAATAAAATATAAAGCCTCGTTTATTTACTTATTTTCATTTCATTGTTTATTTATGAAAATTAGGATATTTTTGCAATTTTAAATAAGATGAATACCATTCATATAAAATTTAATATCATTACCAACATTATACCACCTTATTGTCTTTTCAATCAGGCATAAAAAAGCAGAAATTATTCAAATATCTTCTTATTATTCATGTGATTAGTAAAGCAAATTCTTGAAGAAGCAAATAAATTAGATCAGTCTATCTCATTGAAAATTATACAAATTTCCACATTGCCTCAATCAACTTAAATATGAAAGCGAAATCAATCTTTTTATGAAAGTATGCATAAAATTAGAAAAGGGAAAATTCTAGGGGTAAAAAATTGTTTAAAATATCATTTTCAATGAATTTCTGTTAAAATAACCATTTTCTCATTACTTTTTTTTATTTGTAATGAGATTTTTTTTTTGAAAAAGATAAAACATAATACAGATAGTTCACAAATTCAAAATAGTTAAGGAAGTAAAATTGTTACAGTATGAAAATATAATAAATAATAATAAAGTATTAAAATGCATAAGATTTCCTCGAGAAGTATGAACATATTTACCTAATCTAATATTTTAATGGAACTATGTTTTTCTTTCAAATGAAAGTATTTCGCATTTAAAATTTGATTGACCTGCCTCTAAAAGAATTTAGTAACGGAAAATTATTTTTCTTTCTTTATGTTGATTCTATAAACAAAATATATTTTTATAAAGATTATTATTAAAACTGATAATAATTTGTGTCTGAAAAAACGCTACAGGGCACCGGTTACTTTTTCTTTTTTATATTAAGTTCTAGTTTCTATCTAAATTTCAGTTTCTGATTATAGTGAAGAACCCATTTTTCATCAGTTTTAAAGTTACATTTTACATTCTTTTCGATATTCCTATCAACTATAAAAATTTAGTACCAGTTTTACAAAAGGAATAAAAGATAAATTTGTTATTCTCTAAATACATTTTGCTTTTTGTGTACATAAATTTTCTTCATATTAATGTTTATATAATTTCTGTTAATGCGAAACAATGTCCCATATATAGTATTTTTAGTTGCATTGTTTAATAGGATAAGAAATTTGATGAAACACATGTACGTAAGGTTTTAAGTATGAGTTGTTAATTTGTATAAGCATTTATTAATAAGAGTTGTGAGTTAGTATAAGTAATAATTAATACCTATTTTTAAAAATAAGTTTTTAAATTTTAAGATTTTAAAGATTTAAGTCTCGAATGCTTAGAAGCCTATGAGTATTTTAAATATTAGCAGGAAACTTTTCCACAGTATATCTTTCAGAACAAATAATAATAATTAAATATAAAGAAGTACTCTTATTAAAGCAATGATAAATAGTTAACTCATTTTATAAAATACTGCATTAATTAAAGTGATTAAGGTCTATGCTGTTAATATAATTGCATATTGTAGAATAATTCTAGAATTAAAAAGATTTCGAAATTAAATTAGTTAATTATAGTAACTACTCTATGCACAATTTGTTATTTCCAGAATAGTATAAGTTACATGTTTTTTTTTGTTACTGCATAAAAAAATAACTATCTTAAAGAAAATTACCTTCATTAACTATCTAGTTCTCATTAAAAATTTTGAACGATTAACTTTTGTCTTTGCAGCAGTTACAGGATTTTCTAAATATTGCTAATAATATCCCACAGCGAGCTAAAAAAAATTTCTAGATTAATTAAAAATATCCCTTTTTTTCTATTTTCAGAATTATTTATTTGTTCATTACAAGGTAGTTTCTTTCAGGAAATTTAATTTAGAAACTATATTTATTTCTTTTTTATAACATTTTTTTAAATTCTACAGCAACTTAATTCTGTTTCATTAATATGGTTATAATTGTCCTCGACCGCTAATCAGATGTGTGAGTTGTCAAAACAGTGAAGAGTGTTTATCAGAAATGAAAAAAAAATCTGATATTTTTGTATGAAAATTGTGATACATTTAAGAGAAAGTTGAAATTTTTGCTGTTGTGAAATTCTTTCTAAGCAATTCTGTAAAATAGAGATCAGCCAATTAGTTTGTATTACATCATAGGAAGATTATTTAGTTCATTACTATATTACTTAGAACATTTATTTAAATAGAAAAATGATTCCATTTCAACGATTCATTTTTTTAATTATCTCAATACATCCTTTTGAAAGTAAGCTCCAAATACATGACAAAAAGTTAAAAATGTAAAGTAACATCACTGAACATTCTAGCGAGCTGCATATGTGAAAGATATACTATATAAGAATTTCGTCTTATATATTTGTAACACATGGCTCAACAAAATAATGGAAAAATTAACAATTTCAGTTTCTTTCAATGAATTGTCAAATTGTACAATAAATGTTTGGAATTCGAATCATGAAAAGAACTCTGAAAATATTTCTTTCTAATTTAGAGACATACATACATAATAGAGATTGATGTGTGTTATTTTTCTGACTCCTCTTTTTTTTCAAATTATTGTTTTTTCAAACATTGTAGCTAGATTCATTGTCCTGCATAATACTAATAAATTTTTTTAATTGTGAGAGATAAATTCAAATTATGAATTTCATGCACTCTTTATTATTTAGGAAAAAAAAGCATTTTGATAATAATGAGTTTTTTTAGTATGGTTCAACTTCTTTTGAGGCACTTTCATGAGATTTAGGAATTTACCACTTTAAATAGTGTGGAAATAGTGGAGAATAATTTTACTGATTTTTTCCTTACTTATTTTACTTAATAATAGAGTCAAAAAAATCAATAAAAATCATTTTTCGATAACAAATTTTATTGCTAAAGAAATTGATCAGATTTGCATTATATGTTTCTTCAATATTGTTTTTACAAAGGTCTGTTATTACGAAAATAATTGTGCTTTTTTCCACTATTAAACTTTTTTTTGTTAAAATAAACTCGTTTTTTTAAAATTATCAATATTTTAATATCGGTTTTGCTCGTACTTATAATTCTGGTATTCTGTTTACGTTAAATTTTAACAATTTTTCAGAAACTGTTATGAGTCATAAATAGCTTTTTATATTTTGAATTTTGAATATGAATTTTGAATATATACATCATGATATAAAATTTTTTATCATGAAGAAATTCCACGAAATAAATTACAAGAAGGAAAGATGAAAATGTATAGTTAAAAATACATAGTAATCTATAATAAAAATTTATTGATTTACAATAAAAAATTTTTTTAGCAAGCCATTAATTTCTAAAATGTTTGCAGTAAATGAAGTATGAAAAGTTGATTTTGAGAATATGGAATCAAATAAATGTTAAACTAGTTTTTGTATCCC
This sequence comes from Argiope argentata, assembly GCA_026289955.1. NCBI lineage: Eukaryota > Metazoa > Arthropoda > Arachnida > Araneae > Araneidae > Argiope > Argiope argentata. Next base: position 2,325,283 of record JAOUZG010032859.1, on the reverse strand, counting down.
TGCTGTAAAATTGCTTATACAAAGTTATTTCGTTATTTTAATAAGAAGAATAGAAAAAGTTCAATACGATTCCTGGCACACGTTTTGAAATAAAATTCAAATAAAGTATATACTCAGCGAATGGGAAACTTTCCGGAAGATGCAAGCCGAATGCAATTTTATGTGCATGTTAAAATGTAAGCTAATTTCGCAAATGTTATTTTTATTGCAATCGCATATGTATTCTTACAGATACATGTATTCCCTTTGTTTAAAAGTTACAGATATTTCAATATGATTTCTGGCAAAAATAGTTTATATCTATTTTTGAACTTTAATGCCATCTACTACAAATGTTAAAATTCTTTAATTTGCACTTTTTTCTGTTTCCTCGATTCGTTTTCCAGTTTCCAATACAAATATACTTTTTTATGTATGAAACGAGAATTTATTTCAAAATATAAAAATTCTAATGCCTTTTTAAACTACAATCTATACTTACAAATAATATTTATAGTATGTAAATTATTTCGCAATATTTCAGGTGAAAAAAATTGCTGCAGTTATATTTTTTAAACAATGTTTACTATTGAATTTCCCCATATATAGTATAATTATTTTAAAAAAACGTTTATTTTGTAATAGATAAAAAATAAACTGAATAACTTTTTTAAAGAATAAGGAATGCGTATGAAAGAGTTTGTAGTCATGTTGAAGCTAAGTTTTAAATCATAATTTGAAACAGTTACGAAAGAAATTTTTCGAACTGTTAATTTTAAAAATTACTGAAAGTACTTATCATTTTGAATCCTTAACTTTATTACACTTTTATATAACTCTTGCATTTGTAGAAAATGCAACTTTATGGAGCCACTACCAAATGTATGTGAAGTAATACATTTTTAATGTTATATTTTATCATGCATTTTGAAAATATTTTTAGCAGTACGCCAATAAAGAAAAACAGATTAACATTTTCTGAATCTAGATCATACTTTAGAATGAGATAACTTTGAATTTATGAAGAGTTTATTTAATTTTTTACCATGGGATCCTAGTATCTAAATTCTGTTTTAACAAATGAAAGGGAAAAGCCTATGACATTATTTTATATGAAATATACGAAGAAAGAATATAATATTAAGAAACTGTTCAGTTTCAATCATTTATTTATATACAACCTATTTCATAAGAATATATTCAAGAATGTTTTATAGATACTATGAAGTGGTGTCATAGCAATTACTTATGAATTGGAAAATCCATACTTTCCTTATTCACATACATTTAAAATCAAACAAATGTAAAATGTAAAAGTTTAACCATATAATATTCATATACATTTTTTCTGCTTTTCGTATTTATATATAATTTTTAAAAAGAAACCAAAAAATAAGGATAAGAAACTAAATTAAATAGGGATATTGTTTTCAATTTTTTAAAAAAATAAGAATTTAAAATTCAAAAAGTAATTAAACTTTGATTAAAATTAATCCAAAACTATAAAAATAATTTTAATTAGTAAAAAAATTTCATTTGAAGTTATATTATTATTATTTTATAAAACATTTAATAGGCACATATTTAAAAATCACGATTATTAATTAAAATTTTAAACTTTAAAATATCTAATTTAAGCACATTTTTTGTCATTAATTTCTCAGAAAAATTGATGTATAAATAATCGAAAAACTTATTTTGAGCATGTGCATGAAATTTCAGTTTAATGAGGTACGTAATTTTTGTGAAGTTCTGCTCACCAACTTTTTTTTAATTATTAAAGTTGAAAAATAGCAAAAAATATATATATTTAAATAAGCTTTAAAATTATACTTATAACCTTTAGTTAGTTTACTTAGAGTCATTCTTTTTGATATTCTAAGTTAATTGATCCAATATACTTCAAAGGAAGCTGTCATTATATTCGTTTTGAGATATTTGCCTTTCATAAACACGATTGGCCAAAACAAAATGTAATGAGTAAATGAAGTTTATATTTCATATATTCAAGGACAAATAAGCCGTTTATAAATCTATTTTAATAAAAATGCTTCTCGAAAAGCGTTGCTAAGCGCAAAACTAGGGAACGGCTCGACCGATTCGGCTAATTTTTATTTTAATATTTTCGTTAAGACACGAGGATGGTTCTTAAGGAGAGAAAAAAATAAAAAACTGCGAGGAAAATAGTTAAAACGACACTTTTCTTACTTTCCGGCCAAAAATCTTCATTTCCTTCCCCCATATCGAGTAAGATAGCAGGAAGTAATAAATTATCTTTTGTTTATAAAGAAATACGCAAAGTCAGTTGATTTTCATTCACAGATAACGGGGTGTTTAAAAAAGAAAGAAAATAGTTGCTTTTATTATTAGTCTGCATGGATATTTAATTTATGCCTGCTCAAAATAAATCCTGGGCAGGAAAGAAAAAAAAAGAATGAAAAGAAGGGTGTGTGTGTGTCACCATTATTTCCTCTGTGAGCGGCATTTTCCAAGGTGTTTTTAAACTTTCGCATCTCTTGAAAACAAATTGTCTTTTTTTGTTTAGTGTGTTTACATTTATGAAAATTTGAATCTCATTATTCTATAAAAACGTTGAATTTTAGACTTTTTCCTCCAAAATTTAAGTAAGGTATCAATTCCGGGACGATCATTGCTCGGTTAGAAAGAGAAAGATGAGTAGTACAATGAACAGATCATATGAAGAAAATAATACTATAAATGAATTATATGATTATCAAAATTTGTTTGTTTTAAAAATATTTAAGGGAAAAACCTGTTATGAGACACAGCTACATAAAATATTATATAAAAATTTTAGCGAGCATTAATACTGGCGAACCGACTGGTCGACAAAGGCGGCTAGTTACTACTAAAATTTATAGTTATAATACCCTATTATATAATATAACTTAATAAAAATTAAACATAAAAATATCAATATATGCTTTTAGTTTTATTTTAATGAATATTCTGCTATAAGTTTCTGAAATTTCTTGGAGATATACATTCTTATTAATCAAAATGAGCTTAAACCGAATTTTGTGGTTTGGCGTTCTATATCAGTCTTATATATGGAATGACAAAAACATTAAAACAATTGGTTTTATTATTTTCGAAAATATTAATACCTTTATATTTGATATTATTCTGCCTAAAAATGAACAAGTATTTAAGCAGTTTATATTTAATTTATCCAAATATTATAAGATGTGATACCTGGCACATCTTAAAATATTTTGCATTTTAACGTATCAGATTTGAATTTGCAATTTGATAAATTACAATTAAACATCAGTTTTCAATATATTTAATATTTAGAAGATAAAATTATAGATCGATTAAAAGGTAAAGATATGTTATCATAAATAATCACAAACAAATTTCCAGAATAGATGTTATTTTCAAAATTTTATTGAGCAAGTTTATTCCAATAACTTAAAGTGCTCTACAGTATTACTACCTGTATCGGCATAAAATGCTTTATAAAAATTTTATGATATTATTAGAATATTAACTAGTATTCAGAATATCGAAGAGTATCATGGAAATATCGGATAAAATCTTATGTTAATAAGGCGATACAATTTTGACACAGAGCAGATAGATGTTTAATTAGATATTATCTATTATACTGTGCTAATAATTGAAATCTGAAATGAATACATAATATCAATAACATGTATAATAGATTATGCATTATAGAAAATAAGTAATTAAATATAATTTTTCTAATAGTATACTATTTTTGGAAAATACATCTTTTTTTTGAAAATTTTTGTTTAAGCACTTTTTTCTTTATTTTGTTATAAAAACAGTTTACAAATAAAAAAAGTTATCCATTGTTCTTATATTTTTATTTGAATGCCCATTATCTGATGCATATGATATTCTCACAGTCTTACTAATTTCATTAAGTTACTCTGAGAAAAATTCTTCATGGATATAAATAGATTAAAATTTTCCCCAAAACTATTTAACTCCCAGTACAATACAAAATATCTTTTAAATTTACGCCTCATTAACAAGACAGACATTTTTTTCTTACCGTTTTTTATGTATTTCATCAATATTTTTAGAAAAATTTTATACCATTCAATCTTTCAAAAAAAATGGGAAAGATTCAATCTAAATATAGGAATAAAGCAGTGTTGATTTAGGTTATAACAATATCTTTTATATTCCCAAAGGTCATTCATATTTTCCATAATAATATATAATATGAATAATGCCTCTATTCCGAAGCGGATATAAATTTTTCATTATCATATAACAAAAGTTTTTATTAAAGTCATTTATTCAGATTAATGAATGTCTTTGCCGTTTCTTAGAGAAAAATCTATCAAATATCAGAGAGATAAAAAACATTAGGAAATTTGTCGGCTGTACTTCAACATATAATACCTGAATATTAACTCATAAGATTCCGAATTAATGAGAATATGAGTATAAATAAATAACTCTGTATAGAATAGCGTGAAATATTTATTATATCCGTTGTAATTTCATTCAATACATAAACATAAGGACATTGGCATCTAAGTTGATTAAATAAGAAAGTCTGAGTTTGCTTTCAGAAAAATGCATTCTTTAATTAATAATGATGTTGCTTGGGACATTAAGTGTCTCAACAGACATTTATTTGCTGAAGATGACGTTTTCCCTTTAATCAGTGGGGAGCTACGTGGGCATAACTGGAATACTTGAATGCTTCTTTCAATTATTCCAATCGATACTAATCTCTTAGTTGTGATTGCAACATGCTTGAGATCATGCCATACCTGCCAATAATGTCACATGTACCATAATCAAAAAATTAATTAAATCGCGATAAAATGACAGCTTCCATTTTCATTGCGTACCAATACATTTATTTTAAAACTTCTGCATCTGAATTCCGTAAGTAACCTTACGCATATGCCTGTTCTTGAAATTATAAGCAAAACTTATAAAATAATAGCCATTAAATATAATCCACGTAACATAGATGCATGGATATTTTTTTCATATATTTGAACGTACCATTTTATCTTTAATTCATAGTTACAACTACACAATATTTTTATTTTTTACATTTTTTTTTGTTTATTAAAAATACCATTCTAAATTTTTAAATTCGAATGTTTGGTTAAGAACAAAACCTTTTGATTATATGGATAGATTTTCTTGAAAAACTATTTAACCTCTTAACCGGTTTATTTTCCTTACTATCTAATAAAATGATACCTTTTATTTCGTGAATATTTTTTTTTATTTTCATTCAAATGGAAATCCATGGAATACTTGGCTTATCTACGTATTCCAAGTCATTTTACTATTGAATTATAATTGTTATGAGTGATTTATTTATTTTTTGTTTACAACTTTAAAAATTCTGTAAATCGATGCACGTACGGCGTACCAACAGACCAGTTAAGGGCTTAATTCAGTTTATTTAGTACCATATGAAGGTTTATATATTAAAACACCGTATTATATTAAATAATGTATAACGCATATTTATTAATTATAAAAACTTGTTGGTAGCGAGTTCCTCAAAACTTGATCCCAAATAATATTTTAGGAATGACGCATAAGCTCTGAAATCGTTATGTACGACATCTGATTGGTGAATTTATTAAAGATTGGATACCAATTCAATCCCATCTGGAATATCAAGATATAATGGCATTTTTTGTACATAGTTTCAGAATTATGATATGTCCATATAATTGCGTAAACAAACGATGGTACTAAATATTATATGTATATAATCAAGTATATTCAGTGTTTGTTTCATAATTGTTTATTTCCAGTTTTAACTGTGCTCTTCTTTTTATAACATTACAATCTTTTGACTTTTATACATGTATATACTGTCATTTCGCATGGTTAGCAGTGTCGTAATAATTGGACATAAGTAATATTTTTTAAATGTTTTTGCGATTTACCTTACCCATTTACAAATAGGGCAGCCGAAGAAAAATAATAAAAAAATAGCATTCTTGTTGTTTTTAATATGACAATACCTCTACTTTAATAAGTTATTTGTAAGCTGGCCTTACTTCCGAATTTGGTCATGATACGAATAAAAGTGAAAGTACTTAAATGAATAGAAATCAATATAAATATTATTCTGAGAATTTGCCCATAAAATGATTCAGAAGGAAAAAAAACTTATTGAAAAATTTATTTAACAATTTTAACAAAATTTTCCTTAAGGATTATTATGCCCACATGTCACAAAAATGTTATTTTACAATAGTGGCTAAAGTTTAATAAATCATCACACCAATTTTAGGGTCGGCGTCCCTGCACAGAGGTAGCGCATCTTCCTCGTGATCTGAACGTCCCGGAATCGAGTCTGTTGTGCTTCTGTGCACTATCTTTGAGCTGTGTGAATGTGTCCCCCCCTGTAAGTAGGGATCGTGTAATAGAATGTGTGTGTGACATTCTCATATGAGAAAGAAGTCAGACTTCTGTCCTCGGGTGCTCAGGTGTCCACACCCTCAGAAGCTATTGCACCCCTCTTTCCGTTGTAAAGTGGACACGTCATCATAATCATCATCACCAATTTAAAAAAAAAGAAACACCTTAGATACTTATATTAATTTCAAGATAATTTAAACCCTAAATTAATAAGATAATTCTTAATACATGTTTCTATTGAAAAAAAATTTAAAAAAAAAAAGAATCTCACATTTAGAAATACTGACACAAGAAAAAAATATCAACTATTGAAGTAAATATTTCTTTGAGTTGTTATTGTTACTTATGGCACATTACAAGTCCACTGATATATCTGTCAGTGATTTAAGCCGAGTGGGCATATTTTGTGTTTTTAAAGTATTGCCAACTAGGGCAAAGAATACCTCTTAGCTACTTCATTCGTCACATTCGCAGAAAGAATACAGAAGAAGAATCTTGTTAGGAACTTGAATCTGGAACACACACATCACGAGGAAGACACGCTACCCTTATGCAAGGAGTCGGTATTTCTTTCCATAAATCTCACGATTAATTACGGTGTCATATTTTTAGCACTTTAGTGCTATAATATGACACCATGATTGAATTATTATTTTAATTTAATGGGTTTACTACTGGGTTGTTTTATTCTGTAACAAGTTTTTTTAGTCTGATCTGTCAATTATATTAATGTTTTGGGCTATTACTTGATCAATTCCTTAGTGAAATATAATTTGTAAGTACTTTCTAAACATGATAAAGGTATAATAACAGAGGAAATGCAATTTTTTTTATTATTTTTAAAAAGGTATGTGGTAAGGTAGATGTAAATTTCTTTTCGAAGTTTTTAGTTTATTTTTCATTAAAATTTAACAAAGAATATATTTCATTAAAAAATATTTTTAGTTTTAAAAATGAATACTGGTTTCTAAATGAAAATGTGTAACACAATTTCTTTCTTTCATCATTAAAAGAAAAGATGATCAATCGTTTGATGAAAAATAATGGTTTTTTCGCTGAAAGATTAATGCTTCTGAAACAATATTTAAAATATTAATATTTTTCTGATAGATAAAAAAGGGTATTAAATTTTATCGGTGCCGAAATCTATTTTGAATGTCAAAAGTGATTTTTGATGTAACAATGTAAAATATGGAATTTTTTCATTCTAATCGATATAATCATAAAGTAGCTAATAATCTGCAAATGATATTGTATTTGATATTATTTCAATAAAAATAGTTAAATGACTGCATTAATCAAAAATAAAAAAATATTTATGATAGATCATAAAATGAGACGCCATTCAAATCTAAAGTTATTATTTTTTACTACAAAATTATGAGCTACTTGAATTTGAAAACAAAAAAATATTATGTTAGGCGATAAAAGCATGCTCAATTTTTCTCAGTTAAAATAATAAAACACTATAAAAAAGACAATATCAGAAAAAAAGGAAATAGAAAGAACAGAGAGTCTGACATCTAGATTATCTGCTTAATTAATGCATACAATTTTTCATTAAACATTTATTTTTTCTCAATCAAAGGTTTTGTTAATTTCTCTAGATATTTTTATCTTTTAAATGGATAGGTTCATGTTTTATCTATACGTTTCTCTTTAATTTATGCCATTATTTAGTGAATGTGTGTGTGTGTGTGTGTGTGTGTGTGTGTGTGCGTGTGCGTGTGCGTGCTTTGTCTTTCATCTGTAATAGTCTCAATACCTAGGTAAAATAAGAAGAAAACATTTGATAATAGTTTTCATTAATGATATTATTCATAAGAGAGGAGAAGTCAGCAAATATCAGAAAAAGATTTAAATATATGTAAAATAATAAACTTCTAGGAATAGACTTTTAGTTTACTAAGAATCCTTTTTCAAATTCATAAAAATAACATGAATTGTTGTTTTTCGAGTTTGTCATAATTTGATTTTAGATGTTATAATTAAAGGATACATAGTAACCTCTGTTAGGGAACTTTCAAATCAAAACAAATATGATATTTCAAAAAAAAAAAACTTCATCGAATTCGATGATATTGTATTTAAAAATTAAGAGATGTATTTCTTCTTTGCTAAATATTTCAGTCCCTTCTCTGAAGAAATTTTGACGAACATGTATTAAAGGCTTCAGAAAGTATTGTTGATGTTAAATTGTAGAAAGAAATAAAACTATCATATTGAATATAAACTTTCTGACGTTTTAACAATCATAATATTTTCCAAAAAAATGGAAACTTAAAGAAATTGTAGTGAAAACCATTTTGCCATAGTGATTACAGTTATTTTTTATTAAAGAAACTTTTAGACATTGAATAACTGAACATATTCAGGAAATGTGAGAAAAAGAAGTAATTTAAGAAGTTTCTTCCAGCAATTCCATTTGCAGTTCTCTATGAAATTCCAAATTATTTACAGATATGAAGGGAAAATATTCAGCGAAATGCTCCTAGATTGAAACAACAATTCCTTTAAACGACGTCATTCAAATGTTAAAGCCGAAAATTTGAAATGTTGAGAGGAAAAGTGAAATATTTTATATTTTAGTAAATGTCCAGTAAAAATGTTTTCATGAAAATTTTAGATTCATACTTTTTTTTTGTAATAAGTATTTCCATTTATAAAAAGGTTTGAAAAAGCAGGGGATTTGATTGATCTTATTTTTTGAAGTAATATTTTTCTCCGATGAAATTTTTTTTATTGTGAAAAAATAATTTTGATATTTCAAGTTAATAGTAAATATCAAATATTGACTCAATACTTTCAGTTATTTATTTTCGCACCTTGTTTTGAGACTGTACAGTTTCTGGGAAACTGTGACCAAATTGAAGCAAATTTAAGGAAGAATTTAAAAATAAAATACAATATACCAGTTTCTGCCATAAAATTTATAATTATCTTAAATGAATTTTGTTTTCACACATTCATTCGAGACTGAAGATTTTAATACATACTATTTATTTAAAAGCTATTTCATGATGACTATTTTATCTCTATAATTTATCTATTTTAGACATGATAAGAATGTAATTTTAGAAAGTGAAAACAATTATAATACAAGAACTAATTAAAGTCTGGGGCATCAGAACTATTTCAAATAAACTAATAAACTAAAATCATGTACAGTAATGGTTAATATATTTAATTGAATACGCGACGTTGAAAATAAATAAGGGCATATATATTTATAAACATAATAATCAAACAATAAACAACTTTTATTAAAAAGTTTTAAAAAGGAAATGCTTTTGCCTAAAATGTCTACAAGTCTATTGAACTTAGAGTTGCAAAATTTGGTAAATAAGTAAGTAAATATAACTCTATGCATTTTTAAGGCATCTGAATGCAAAAAAATCTCTCTTTTTTGTTCTTTACAGTGATTTTTTACTTATATTTTCAAGTAATACCGTTTCTAATGAATAGAAAAAAAATCAACGCATCATCGGAAAATAAAAATAAATTGGTGTTCAAAAAATTTATTTCATATTTGGATATTATTTAATTAAAAAATATTTTAAAATATATTGTATTAATAATACCTATATTTATTTTGCAAGATTATGCCGATGCAGGCTTTAAATTCTCAATCTATCAACCAAGACAAAGAATAAAAGAAAAGCCAACCGTTGTTAGGTAATTCGAGTATATCTTCCCCTAAAAATTATTTGTGAAAGGAAACCACATTTTTTTTTACAAAAATTGTTTTGAATTGATAATAACATATTAACTTTATTAACACATTTTGATTACTTTCTATGTCAAATATCTTTTGTTAGCTGAACTGCTTTATTTATACTCGCTGTTGCTGACACACAAATATTTTTTTTACATTTTTTGATATACCGTGAATTAATAATTAAAGCTTATTCAGCATAGAAGTCTTCAAATGAATTTTTAAATTCTTTATTCAAGAAAGAGAGCAATCAAGCTTAAAAATTAAATTAATTAAATATAATTAATTTAATTTTTTCGTCTCAGTTTTAAAAAGAAATGTTGTTTGATCCTCCTTACCTTGATGAAAGAAATTCTCTTTAATGAATTAAACTTGTTTCAAAAGAAAACGGCTTTCGATTAATATTCACAAACCTTTGAAACAAAAGCCTTAAAAATTTCACTGTCGCCACCAGACGCGTGCTGACAGAATTTGCATAAAAAATTGATTTTACTTATCATATCCTGTCAGTTCTTTCTTTTTGAAGAATACCTTTTCATTAATTTTCAAAGAAAGATTTATTAAGATATTTAAAATAAACTATTTGAAAAAAATATATATTTTTGTATACATGAGAAGTTTAGGTTTCGTTTTCTTTATCTTAATTAAATATTCTCATTTCTGCAAACACGATTCCAGTGAATTAGAAAATTTTGCTTTATAAAATATTCGTGCGTGCGTGTGTGTGTGCGCATGTGTGTGTGTGTAATTCCAGATAAAATATTTGATTCCAAAATAATTATTGTCTCCTATTACTACTATTTACCTATCTTTTTATTTAGTTGTTTTATATTTTATATATGAAAACTGTGAGCTGTGGTATTATGCGTTCTATACTAAAACATTGCCTATACAATCATTTAAGTCTTTAAGCGTTTATTTCTTGAAAATTGCATTTTAAATACTATTTAACAATAGAATTTTACTACATATTATTTTTTAATTAATAGGACTGTTCATTTACATTACATTAAATTACTTTTTTATTTGTAATTAACTGCTATTAGTTTTTCTTTTCACATTTTGCTAAACATTTAAAACTTTTACATTTGCTTGGATAGACTAGAAAAAATTTAAAAAGGAATCTAAAAATTTCTAATATGCGTCGCTACTTTAGAAGTTTTCTAATTTATAAAATATAAAATATAAGAGCTTACAAACTAAAACTTCTTTTAACTTTGGGGAAAACAATTGTAAACTATTTCTGATATTTTTTTCGGTGCATTCAAATATTGTTTTTTTTCTTCAAATAAACAGAGATAACATTAAATCCCATATTTTATTTCGAAATTATGATAATCTTTTTGCCTGGGGTGACATCTCACTATCATTTTTTCACAATTAATTCGGAAAGACTGTTCTGAAAGGATTATTGCAAGGCAAAACTTTGTTCTTGTTTTCGTAATTGAATATCATGCATATAAGAGTTTCAAGGTAATGCTTCAAATTCTTGGGGAAATATTCTTTCAGAATATTTTTTTTGTTCATTCTATCTACTGCTTACATTTCACTTCGTCATTGCTTAACTTTCTAAACTGTAAGACTATACCAGACAAATTATTTAATTAAGTAAGAACACTGTTTCAAATCACAAAAGTTTGGATTTTTAATCATATATATATAAATAAATTAACATGAAACATTTTTCTGTATTTTTATGATAGTATAGTGTCTTTTTTTTAAATTTAGAGTATATTCCTTATATTTTAGTTATTTTTGTAACTTTCTTTTACCGCAGCTCGGAGCCTCAAAAAATTCACTACAGTCATTATACTATGTGTGTAAGTGAATGTGTGTGCGAGCATGTGTGTTTGTGTGTAATTTATTATTTCTCATATGTATTGGAATTTAATTTTAATATATTTTGGAATAATGAATACTTATAGTAAATCATGCCAATTTAATTAACATATATTTAAATTTTTAAAAATATTTTAAGGTTAAAGAGAATTAAGTTACCCTCTTTAGAGGGCTGTAAATGAGTTCTTTTATAAGAAATGAGGTAAAATTTGAATTGTACCTTATCGATATTATGCGCTTTACCTTTATTAAATAAAAAATTTTAAAACAAAATCAGAATTAAGTGGTGTTATAATACACATAAAATCCTTTAATATGGTTCACAACTGTTAAATAAAGTAAAAATAAAATGGCTCAACATGCTCTTTTCCATTTTCAACAATAGGTTATGATTGGAGAATCATATTTTCTATAAATGGAAGTAAGTCTTCTCGAATATTAAGAATATATCACCGAATGTCTTTCTGGTAGATGTGATGGCCTATTAATGTAGATATTGTCCTTTAAATAGCCTCACAAACAAAAGTTGAAAGGAGTTATGCCTGGCTAACCAGGAGACCAGGCTATTAATAACGGCTGAAAACTCATACTTCTTTAAAATACTGTATAAACAATCCAAAAAATGTAACAAATACAAAAACACTGTAAACAATCGCTTTACACGGCGACCGATTTGAGGTGGTGTACCATCCTGCATGAAAATATTGTTTTGAAGGCATCCACGCTATAGAAGTGTTGGGACTACAAAATTCCTCGGCATTTCTTGATACTGTTGTCCTGTGATAGAAAAGGTTTGGCTTTTATTTGAAATTATATCTTCATAGAAATACCGTTTTATGATAAAGGTAGCTGTAGAATCACACCATGTTGCCACTTTTTCAGGATGAAAGGTTATTCCTGAATAACGTAAGGTTTTTTCCCTGCTCATATTCGACAGATGTTTGTATTAACTTGGCCATTAAGGCAAAAGTGGACCTTATTACCCCATAGAATATTCCATGTCCAAGTTATGTCAACTACCATTCGAGCAAGGAACTGAAGAGCGAAATATTTACTGAATTCTAAATCCTCGTCCCTGCAACAAGTGCACAAGCTTGATTTTTATGGATAAAAATGCAAAATCTAACGTGCGATCAACCGTACGAAACAATTGGCAAACTCCCACTACTATGCGATGACTGACGATTGCCTTCTTGGAGCGAGGTCGCAAAATTTTCAAGCTGGAAGATGCGATTTTTTTGTCTTGTATCTGAAAAAATGCCGCGTTGCCCAATTTTTTCAAGTTTCTGCATCATCTTGCGTAGGACAGCTGTAGACATTGAGCCTCTTTGTATCTATTTCATTTGAATAAATTCCTTTAGACGTGAAACTGAGTTGTGTTGGTTCTGGTAGAACAATTCCACCATTAAAGGGTTCTTTTTATTCAAAGAAAATTGGTAATTTACTTTCGTTGTAACGCAAATTGCGATCACTCGTTTTCAATATATGCAAATAAATGTCATTTTTGTTACAGCGATATATATTGGTGAATATGTGTATTAATTTTTAATACAAAATGTAAAAGGCATCATCTGAATAATAGGCAGTTCAAATTTTATTTCATTTAAACCTATAGAATGTCTTTTAGAGCCCTATAAGGTTGGATTACTATTTCTTGCAAATCCTTGTTCTAAAACAGCTGGCCCTGAATTTCAGATTACCTTTTTCTGAGTTTTCATCATCGTCTATCCTAAGAAGATCTGATTTACTTCTTCAGGAATAGATATAATCATCTAATATGTAAAAAAACATACACCGAAACTCTATTTTATGTGGAATTTGTAATAGCTTTCAGTATTAAAAGAGAGATACATTAGAGAAAGAAAAGTAAATAAAATAAACTTTATTCATCATAAATTGAAAATTCACTGTTGAAGCAACCAATATTCCATCTAAAGAAAAATGTATGTGGCAATACATTAGCTCTAGAAACACGATGATCCGCCAGAGTCTATAGTTACATGAGCAACAGATCGTTGGCGCAAATTCTAGATTGGTTCACCTAATCTAGATGGAAATTAATTCTGTTGCTCACGGATGTTGATGGAGCAATCTCGACAAAAGTACTTCCATCCAATAACAGGGTAAATGATAAGCATCGTAAAATTGGCGTCAACTATTCTGCATTGAGAATGACTTACATGAAATATAATAGAATACAGGTCACAAAAATGGATAAGGTATATCGGTACCAAAATTCTCTAAAGATATTTCCAACTCTTTCATGCAGGATGAGAATCGTTTGAGTTATTTAAATCGAAATTTTTAATGCTTGGTGGATCGGTTTTCTTTACACCTTATGAAGAAACTTAATTTTAAAGCTCATCAGTAGGTAAATTGATGAATTAATTGATTGGTGACGAAACTATACATTTAAAGAATCGTTGATAAATTGAGTCATGGAATGATTATATTTTAAAGGGTTAAAAAATATATTCTTTATTAAATGGCTGACAAAATGAACCACGTGCATTAAAAACTTTTATGCAAATGATTCAATATATAAATCCCCATGCTTGAAATAATTATTGGCGGACCAATTTGATACAATTCCTTCTTTTCAATATTTCGACTGCATTGAAAATTTTGATACCATTTCGAATCCGTCTTGCTGCATTAATTCCATTAAAAATGAAAACGCTATTAATAACAGAAAATATTTTTAATTTTTGATTTTAATGATAAAAGAATGGCTGCATTATTTGTTTGAAAATTTATTGATATCTCTAATATATAACATAAGATTTTCAGTTGTAACAGTAAGAGTTTTAGAAATAATAACTGTAGTCAAGGTGCTAGACATTTCTCCCATTCACAATTTATTTTTCTAATGCAGAAAGAAAAAAAAATGTTAAATAATCATATTAAAAAGATTTGCCAGAATTTACTGAATTTATATAAAGTTATTAAATAAATATTTTATGTGAATAAATCAACTTATTTAAGGCTGATGAAAGAGAATTATTTCGTGAATTTTTGACATTTATTACGTAAAGAAAAAAATATAAGAATTGTATTTTTCCATGTTTGAAATTCTGAAGTTAAATGTTAAAGTTTTAGATGTTATTTTTTTAAACCGTAAACATTTGAAATATTATTTTTTTAATGAATGAACTGCTTTTATTGAACGTCTTGCATCGTAAAATAACTATGCATGATTTAAAATGTTTTGAAGGATATGCTCTAATAAAGTTGTTAAAAAGCACATAAATAAATATACAATACAATTTTAAAAAATGCTAATCAAAGATTTATATTGCTACATATATTTTCATAATAATCCATTAATTATTTACAATTACAAGAAAATAATAATTCAAAAGATGACATGTTTAGGATGACAAAATCATAACTACTTAATTATTGATTAAATTGTTTTCATTATTTCAATAGGCCTTAATTTAAAATTATATTTTGCAACTGTTCTAAATATCTGAAAAATTGTTTATAAAATGTTTCTAATAATTAATATTTAAATAAAATTTTATAGGGAATATGGAGCGAGACTTAAGGGGTAATTTATAAATTTATTTTTCAATTTATATTTTTATGTTTCATTTTACCATGAAACTGACGATTCATAAATAATTTAACCATTAAAATTCTAGATATGTGCAGATTGTTTGATTTTTTTCATGTTTAAATTATATTTATTATGAAAAATATATTTTTCATTTAATAAACTTTAATGTTTTTTCAAAAAAAATGAAATATTTACTACAGTTGGGAATCGTTTATGTACATAATAATAATGATAAATTAATACATTCTTTTAAAAATTATTAACATAGAGGAAATGAGGTTTCAAATCAAATTTAAAATAAATTTATTTTTTATGATGTCATATTTGTAAGCATATTAATTATGGATTGCAGTTTCTCTTATAACTTTCTTATAGCTATGATTTTTTTTTCATTCCTTTTGCAAAATACACTATTCTTTTGATATTTTGTGTTAGTATGTTATATATTTTATTTGAAAATATGTTTCCAAATAAGTTGGAGGAAAATTGTATTTTCGCTGAAGACTGTTAGGAAACAAAACTAAAAAATATTTTTCCCTTGAAAAACCTATTTATAATGACATTTTATAGTCTTTAGACTTCAGAGATCCAATGCAAATCATTCAGATTTAAAACATCTTTGTGCTGAATAAAGTGAAAATAAAGATTAAATGTTTCTTTGATCTGGAAAACGCTTTGATTAATTTAATCCCTACGAGCAACCATACAAAAATTCTTGGCTTATTTTAAAGAAGCAGTACTCATATGTCATTTTGCATTTGTCTGCACGTAGTGGCTATGTAAAGTATTGTATCAATCGTTCAACATAAGTCATAGGTGCTGCATACGTCTAACTTATTTCTAATACTGAATAATGGCTGACAATCGGAGCTCGAAAAAAGTATGATTACAGAAATGCAGTGCGTTAATAGTTCGGTGACGGAAATCACCCCTTATTTGGAGCTTTCAGGATTACAGTATGAGTCGTGATGCTAACGTTTGTGAAATGAGGTATCTGAACAGAGGACGGAATCAAAAGCTTATTGAGATAGATAAAACTGTCTTTATTTGCTTTAATTGTCCGTAAGTGAAAGTAATCTTTATCTCAGATAACCTCTGAGATAAATAGTTATTTCTCTTATCCCTTTGCAGCAAAGCTGTTCAAAGGAAACGTTATCCTTCTAACATTTATTGACGAGTGGCTATTCGTAAATCATTTATAATATCAAGTCATGCCTTTTAGAAACGCCATTGATGTAAAGCACGAGGAAACTGAATTCTATAACTTTGACAACAAGCCATGTGTTCTGCTAACTTAGGGTGATGTCCTCATCATATTTCAGGAAATTGAGTGTATTTAATTGTTGAGAAAGTCCAAAGAAACATTTTCCTGATTGACATTTGCCGATTGTGAAGCAGAGAGATTGTTCTCTTATGATATAGGATACGATATCTGTGGCTGATCTTAGGCCACTTGTTACTCTGTATGAGTAAGTTACAGCTATACCCATTACATCGATATTCTAAAGAAATCAGATACATATCCAAACTTTGTTTCCTGGAGAATACCATCTTTATTTCAGCGACAAACCTCCCATTCACGTTGCAGAAATCATCCAAAAATAGTTTGATAAGCATTAGAAGGAACCAAAAAGTCTTATTTGGTACTCTAAGTCTCATTAGAAAGTTATAATATTTTAAGGATCTATAAGATGCCGAAATTTCGTCGTCAATTTCTTCTTCTTTTCGGTGTTATACGCTGCTTTCAGATTTATAGACTACTGTTCAAAAATAATGTGTTCATGTTCCTTTAAATGTTGCTTATGACTTCTACAAACTGTAATTAAGGCAGGGATAGCCAAATTGCTTAATAATATAATTTATTTCTAATTCATGGATGTAGCAACTAGTTTGCCAGTATTCTGTTCATTTCTTTACATTAGATGCAGTGCTTTTAGCTGCATTTATCTTCAATTATCGGTAGAGAAGATTTAATATGAGTAGTTAATAGGGTCATAACTAAGTGCTTAAGGGCCTGATATAGCTTCCCATTAAGCACATAAATTACGCTAATCGCCTATGAATGGTTTCAAATCTGCCATTTCAGGTAATATTTGGAGAAGTAACATATACCTTATGGTTTTAAGAAAAAACCATTTATCGTTGTCAAATAATATTATATCAGCAATTAAATCCATATAATTATATTTAAAATTAGCTTGAATAGAAATTTAATAAAGTAACTAAGGTAATAGCAAAAAATAAATTTGCAATTATCTGATTGTTCTTAAATAATTGATGCTCTTGTTCTACGGATTACGTAGTAAAATGCAATTTTGGATATGTAATTAAGAAATATCAATTTTTAACTTCGGAATTTTTTACTATCCATGGAAAAAAATTTCAATAAAAAATGAAAAGGCAATCCTTTCATTTTTTGAAATTATTTTTGTTAGTTAACGTGTAATTGATGAATTATGTAGAGGAATGTTGTTTGTTTAAAAAAATGTGTTTTAAAATTTGAAATGTTTGGGTAAAATCTTTATGGTTCAAACCTTGGCATATTTTGCATGTAAATTAAGAGGCTATTAAGACAGAATAATTTATCAATTACTAACAGACATAAATCTGGTATAGCTACATGTTCTTTAATTAGAACATTTTTATGAATAGATTTTTATTTTGTTCCTTAGATTTTGTACCTTTCAAGATAATATAATTACTAATTGATTACAAGTTCTGACCCTTTTCACTCGATGGTGCCTCTTGGACACAGTTCAAAGTTGTGCATCATTTTGACGTTTTTATTTATTTATTTTTCAATTTTAATTGCTGAAAATATCTAAAAAATGGTTAAAAAACGAAGAAATTCAATTTTAAACACGCACACAATTTCGGAGCAATAAACAAGTCCATATATATTCAATAATTATGAATCGAATTACTTTTCGAAGTGCAAAGGGTTAATAAATATATATTTAAGAATTTGAAAAAGTATTGTGAAATTATAGCTTAAATGGTTTTATATTTAAAAATTAACGGAGTTTTTGTACATTTTGAAACAAAAGATAAAAACTAAAGTTATCTAGTTAAATAGATGTCATAATAGAAATTCAAATATATATTTTTTAAATTAAAGATATCTCACTTTTTTAAGGAAAAATTAAATAATTGAACAAAAATGAATTAAGCCTATTATCGACGACACTTTTGCATTATACAGAATAAAGAATTTTATTTTCCCTTTATATTACTTTCTGGTCCAAATATTCAATTATCTTTTAATCCCTCTTTTTTTCTCGATTTAGAATTTATTCTTATCCAATTAATTCTAAATATAGCGATTGTTTTACCCAAAAAATTGATAATATGTCGCCGGGAAATGGCTATCTCTTATTTTATCTTTGCCACAGCACTTCGTATAGATCCGCTTGAGAATAATTTAATTTATTCCTGAACTATAATTTTATGAATGGCATTCAGGGAATTCAGAGGGACGTTCCATTTTTAAATTATTTCTAGCTTTCATATTTTTTCTTGTCTTTAAACCACGTGTATTTGAAATGTTTTATAATGATTTATCTCTAGTTATCCAGTTTTATCATTTCCTTAACTTTCTTTTTATTCCCCGTCACATGTGAAAAGCATGTAAGCTAATGATAAATACGTTTTCTACTTTTATTGAAACAAAAGAAGATTTGATCTTTTATTGATCTTATTATTTGAAACAAAAGAAGATTTGGCATTAAACGAATAAAAGTTAAAGAACAATGGCAAAATTCTTTATTTAAGTAAGGTGAATAAAAACGCAATGTTCTTTTTTTTTGATGCTCATAATGACGATTCTAAATCATCCTAATGGCATTCAAAATCATAGCAGAGTTGAAGTTCTTAACAATAGAATTTAATTTGAGTAATTGCTTTAAGCACGTCTGTAGTTTACCATTTTTTCATCATTTAAATGAGCTGGCAAACATACACTTTTTTATATTTTTTTCTCCTTATAATGATTTTGTGTTAATTAATTATTTTTTTTCAAATTGGAATTAGGCATACTTATATCCATTAAATATTGAATAAACTCATTAAACTTCTAAAAATTAACAGAAAATAAATGAAAGAATTTAAATTATTACTTGAAGGAAAGGTTTTTTTTTCTGTTTTATAATTGTAGAATTCTACAAAGCCCCAGAATCAATATATTTAAATTTCAAAATAATATATAAATGTTAATTGGAAAAATCTTCAATTTATATTTCTAGGAATCGTGTTTATTTAATTTCATTCATATCAATTTATTATATTTCGTAGAATTAAAAAACCTTTAAATTCCATTTTAAATTTCATTATTGCGATTTTTTAATATGCAGGTCAAAATTTAATTTTTCCGAGAACTGGTAATTTCAATAATTAAATTATCAAAATAATGCGATATTATTTCAATAATCTCATTTGGAAGAATAACAGAAACTGTTTTCTTAGTTTATCACACGTAATAATTATTTGAAGTTAAATTATACATCGTTAAAAAGATAATACATTTGTTTTGGATATAAACTTATGCCAAAAAACTTATTAATTGATAATGTAAAATTTTTCTGTTGATATTTTACTTTTATTTCAAAAGTTATACTGAAAGCGAAAAGAGTTAAGCATAAAATAGTGGCATTTTAATATATTCACACGTTTGCTACAAATGATTGCATTCCTTCTCTGTTAAGAAGGGTAATATCGTCAACATTGCAGCTGAAATACATTAACGGCACATAAATGAAATTCATGAAGTAAGAAGATATATGTATAAAGTATAAAGGATGGTATTATTTAAATGTGTGTGCAATAAATTTAAATTATGAGATTTTAAAATTGGCTGTAGCTCTATTTGATTCAATTCAAAATCAATAAATAGTTTATATTAGCATTTGATCCATGCAATGTAATAGTTTCTTCCTAATTCATGTAACTTATTTGTGTGCTGATTGCTTCTCAGATAATTCTTTGATTTTAAATTTGTAAATCAAAAAATTCTTAATGAACTTAAAACAATTTCAATTTGCGTTGTTAACTCTCTAAATGTTATTTCTTGTTTAGTTCTATTTTTTGTTCTTGTTAATCATACATGTCACTTGTTCTGAAATGGTAATGACTTACAACTTTTAAAATAATAATATTCAAAGTATAAATACGTATGAATTTGATAAGTGATTCCTTTATTTTTCGAGGTTTTTTTATTATTTTCCATATTTCAATGCTGGGAATATTATAATATGCCCTAATAAATTCAACATAGTCACTTTACTATATGTACACGTCACCATTTGAACTAGACACCATTACTATGTCTATAGGTACTAGACACCATTTTGAATATAAAGGCTTTAAAAGGATTTTAAGATGACTCAATATATATGAATAATGACACAGCATGGGATCATAAACATAGAATTTTTATGTTAATTTGGATCTGCGTTAATAAATAATGTTATGATTAATCGTACTATGTTTTTTTGGATTAATTATTTCTTAAGTGCTAGAAAATTTGCTCATTAATCTAGATAAAATTCATTATCTTGTCCAGATGTATTGAGATAGAATTACTTTTTTATGTTGTTCACCACAAACATTGTAAATGACTATCGACGTAAAGTTGGCGTCATGAACCTCTCTTTGGGAATAATTTGCGTGGGTATTTTTGGAAGTGGAACAAAATAACTAATGTCTAATGAGATAATGCTGCCTTTAATATTCTCAGGAGATTTCAATAATGCGCCACACAAGCAGAGATTCTTTTTTGTGTTCAATTGCAGCAATTTAGAGGAACTAAGAGTTACTTCGCAATCAGAAATTAAAAAAATATTTAGGAAAAATCAAAAGGGTTTAAGGTTAAAAGTAACATTAAAATTATTTTATAGTTTAGGGGGGTAGAGAGAAAATGATTTATTTTTCAGAATCAGGTTATAATTTTTTTATCGAATACTAGAAAAATGTGAGTAAAATTTAGTACTTACGTAAAATTTGGTACCAACGGTTTAGTAACTCTTTGTAGCAGTATTTTAATTGGTCAATTAAGATCAACGGATTACACAATTGTCAGACTGCTATAATTGGCACTTTAATAACTTACTGGTGACGATTTCAAATTTGGCGATAAAGTTGGACGGTCTAATACGTATGTACCTCAAAACCTAAAATATTTTTAAATACGAAACAAATTATGCATACTAATCCAGATACAAAGACAAACAGAATCATCCTACATAACAGTACTTATATAAACATTTCAAAAAGGCATGGCAAACTATCCTAGGGATTATAACAATGGCAAACAATTTTTCAATATTAGTATAAAAATTTGGAAGTTCAAAATAGCCACGCATAAAAGAATAATTCCACACTAAGAATAGATAACACTCCAACAATTTGGTTCAAAAAATTGACTGCACAGCTTTCTATAAAACTCTTGATATCTTTCAGCAACAATTAAACTTTGCACTAAGAAATATGCAAAATTATTCACCTAATACCAAGATTTGTTTATTGCTATGAAAAATAAATATGTACAATTCTGTTGTCAAATTTCTTTGAAAAAGGAATCTACATCTCTTAACCATTATGTAGATGTTTTTAAAAATTAAATTTGAAAAATAAATAAATAAAATGTCAAAATGATGCACAATTTTGAATGGAAGTAATCGGTACCATCGGAGTGTTAAATGGGTTAAATTTCTCTTTAATTTCAAAGAACTACAGGTATGATATTGTTCAAAGCTTGCTATCATTGTTTTCAAATTGTTGTTCAAAGCATGCTGAAAATATGCTATTATTGTTTTTATTTGTTGTTCAAAGCGTACTACAAGTATGCTATTATTGTTTTTCAAAACTAAACAAAGATGAAAAAAAAAACACTCTAAAAATCATTATGAACCATTATCTTTGTTGGCTTTAATGCTTTTTTCAAAAGAAACTAATATAGCTTAGCACAACGTATTGATCATTAAATATTTCGTAGTAACAAAATCAATTCAAGTCAGCATGTTTTTATTTCGTACAGAGACAGCCAAATAGTGACGTACAAAATTTATTTAGCTATTTCTCAGACATATAAAAGTAAAACATTTTTGTTGAGATAAATATCAATCTAAAAAGTGCATATCACTCAGTTCCTATAAGTTATCTGATTTATAAATGCTGTTCCCAACTTGGAATCGCAGGCAATAACATTAAATGGATACGCAACTTCCCCCCAAGAAAAAAAATATTAGATGACGTGATGCTACTTCTGGCATAAAACGTCTTCATAAGACTAACTACAAGGCGGTATTTTTACATAGGTTCTTTTTATCCTTTCCATGAATGAAATTTTTGGTAACTGTAGACACAAACATTGAGTGTTGTATTTTTGCAAGCGATATTTTTGTTTTTTGCTCTCATTCCTCAATAAATCATTTCAAATATAATTATAATTAATATAATGGAAAATATTAATAAACGGTGATATATGCAGAAAATTTCGAATAGTGATTTTCGATCATTGATCTAACACAAATTTTATTTTTAAATGTATAGTTCGGCAGAATGCCACTTTTATGGAGGGAATCGATTAAATATCTTGTAGTTCTATTTGCTAAAACTAACCAAAATATCACGTTTTTTTTTAAAAAAACTTCCTTTGGTTTGATTATTAAAAACTGTAAGATCTCGAATTTTACGTATGAAATCTCTAGATTTCCAAGAACAAAAAGAAAATTAATCTCAATTGTAAAACGTAGCATATTTTTTTCTATAGCCCAACTTTTATCCAAATAACAAAATGTATATTTCTCGGCTCCTATAATGCAATTAAAACAGTCTCCTTTAGAAAAGAGCTTAAAATACGAATCTAGACTTCCAATATTAACCTACCTCAATATTCAAGGCAACGAAAACTTGAAAAAAATGTAAGCTCAAATCACTCTATGATACATTAAAATCCCACTTTATTTGTCAGAGAATGTAAGTCTTCATAAGACTTACAACATCGTGCGGTTTAAAGTGAGTTGAGGTGGATTTAAAGTGGGTTAAGGTGCGGTTTAAGGTGAGAATGATTTCAGTTCGGACATCGAGCTACATGTACTGACTTAGCGTGAGAGATCGTCTTTTCTCTCATTGATTTGCGATCTATAACTTAAATGTTCCCCAAATTAGCGGATTAAATATAATTAATTCGCTGTGAATGTGTAACTTGTGTTGCGTATATTTTATGCATATTTTTCTGGACAATAAAATCTGCATTTTCGCACCGTTCTTGTGTTTGAATTTTCAAAACAATACTTTTATTAATATTAATAAATGCTAGCTTTTATTGAGAAAATTTGGATTGCTTTATTTGGAAAAAAATTATCCCTTCATAAAGGACGTTTGATTAATTTTTCGTGTATTCTAGTATATTAATCTCACTTTGCAAGTAATTTAAATTATCGAGAAAAATACTTTTAATTTACAAATTAATTTAAGATATTTACTAATGATTTTTTCAAATTATCCAAGATAATTAAAATCCTTTATAAAATAAATTCTATCCTTTAAATGAAAAATAAAATAAAATTTTGATAAACATTTAAAAAAAGGAAAAAAATATCCCTAGCTTTTATTCTCTCGCTTGAAATAAGTTAAAAATAGCACTTATTGTTGAGAAAATTTTGATTCGGAATGAAAAATACTTCTACTTTAGAAAACTTTACAATATGGTGTTTCCATTGGCTAAATGATATTTCCAGTGCACTTAAATTCTTCTCGACAAATTTAAGTGCAGATTAAGTAAAAAAAAAATCAACAACCCAAGTTCACGTCAGAAAAATTCCTGAAACTTTTATCGTCTGAAAAAATCTGCAGAAAATTAATTTCTACGAAAGTGTCAAGACGCTTAAGTTAAAATAAAATTAAGTCTAAATGAAACTTACCTTACCATCCAAGCATTTATTAATTTTGGCTGCAGCTTTTAAATGGCAATTTAGTAAAGTTTTGAGAAAAAAATTAATACAAGTTACGAAAACGTCTGTGTTAACTTCTAAAAATATTTATTTACCTTAATACGGGTTCTCGCATATACAAGATATAAAGTTATTTAAAAGTGCATTTTTTTAAAAAAATGAAGTTTAATTAGAAATTTCTTCAGAGCTGCTAAGAAATTCAAAAGAAAATTTGGCTTCATAAATTTAGAATCAAATAAATGAGTTGTGATTTTTTTAAAAAATTCCTTTAGAATATAATCCAGCTTTAAAGGCCAACAAATTCAAAATAAATTTTGTCATTAAAAAGTATGTATTTTTCACTAAATATTATAATAATTATATAAATAGAGGGGAAATTGAAATAAATTGAAATGTGTATTACATAAAATTTCTGAATTGATTCACAGAATTATTATCTTCATTTCCTGATTACATACTTCGGATTCCTTAAATTTTTTTAAAAAATAATAATTATCATTAACTTTTAATCATTGCAAATTAATCTGTATATTTTACTTTTTAAAAATTTGTATTTTATTATATGTTACAAGGAAATAATTATGAAAAATGTATACTACTATAAACATATACCTGTTGAAATAATAACATAATTTTAGTAGTTGAGCCACATTATTTCATTTCATTTTTCTTGCATCACCAAAATCTTCCCATTTCTTTTTAGTGTTTTACTGTCTTTGCTGATGAGTTCATAAACCATATCAGGGTTGATGAGGTTGATAAACCCTATCAGGAGTTAAGTGACGAGGTTGATAAACCCTATCAGGAGTTAAGTGAAACAAACTTTTCTTGCTATAGAATCTGTGATACTTATAAAATGTCAACGTGCGTGAAGAAAGATGAGTTAAATTAATGAAATTAAAAATGATCCTTGTTTTTTTCTCAGCTTGCGCATTTGCCTCCGTCACATGTCAAGAAATTTCATACAATATAATGCTCAATATTTTACTAATCTATTTTCATTTAACTTACCGATTAGGATTAAGAGAAAGAAAAATGCATGATTTTTCATGCATTTATTTTTTTTACTTTTTGTCAAAACCATAATGAATTTTAATACTTATACAAAGTTGAGTGTAATTTTTATAAGCTATACACTTCAAAGAGAAACATCCATTTTTTGTCATCAGTTGTAAATACGCACGAAACATGGCAACAATTTTATTGATAAAAATGTATAACAAACAGTTTAGGATTTGACATAAATTATATGAATTAAAAGATGGAATTATGCTTAGACAAATAATTGCAGTTCGTCTAATTTTGACTTGAAGTGTCTCATTCCTCTAAATATTCGCAAACTCTTATTATCTTTCCAATTTGCATACATTGATTTTATTTCGGACGGATTTAGTTTATTTGTAAATCTTTACTCGTAATATAATCAAATTATAATCAATAATAGTATGAAAATTCATCTATAAAATGGGTCGCCACTAGAGATAACCCCAAAGTGAGCAGAATTTTTTGAAATGCGTTTTGGAATCTAAGAACTTACTGTCATAAGAAATAGGAATAAAGATCAGAAAATAATGATGGTTTATCTGATTTATAATGATGACAACATTTTTTATACTGCAAACTTGCATATAGATTTTTGTAAATTCAATTTGATGTCTCACTGATGAATATTTGTTTGTATATGAATAATATATTGATTAAACTAAGGAATACAAATAGTTAAAAATAACATAAATATAAATGTTAAAAATCTTATATCTTCCCCATGGATCAATCAAATGCCGATGATAAAATATAAAAGTATTTAATGTACTCTAGTTATAATTAAGGATGATCAATGTTTGTTTGAGACTTTCAATCTAGCATCAATATGATAAAAACTTTCGCAATTAATATCATTAAGAGTGAAGTATAACCTTCATTCCTGCCTGTATACTTCCGATAGTTTAAACAGCATAATGAATTTTAAATATTTTTCATGTTATTACTTCATATATTTTCTTTTAACTCTGCCAAATAAGGACGATTAATCCAAACATAAATAAATTATCAGGATACTACGATCGATTTATCCGTCGTCTTTAATTATTAACTTGTGTGTAAGGAATTCACGTGATCACGAAGTTTTGAATTATCTTTTGGCCAATAATATTGAAGTTGTCCAAACTCAGAAAATTAATTAAGGTAAGTGATAAATTTTTTTTTTGGTTTTGATGAAAGCTACATACCTGAAGAAGTAGTATTATTTTTATTGGGGAGATTATATTAATGATGCTTAAATAAATTATGCACAATCAATGATGCTGATAACACTTAATGTTTATGAAATAACCACATTTCCATTAATTTCATTTCTTTAAAACGTGCAATCATTTATTAAGGTAATAAATGGTTAATTAGATTTTTTGGTGTATTTATGTAATACTAAACAATGATAATTAAGTATTAACAAATATCCAGCATTTATTAATACTTAACAAATGCTGAAGGATGAAATAAATAAATTACAGTGTGCATGACATTCAAAGTGGTGCTTTGTTTGATATTTTTAAAATTAATAATAAATTATTTCAATCTTTAGTAAAACGCAGAGGTTCAATGGCAACAATGATCAGAAAATTTACATTTTGAATACTCTCATCATTAAAATAAAAACTTTTAATGGTAATCGATGTTAATGGTTTAGGTTTAAAAAATTTCAAAACCTTCTGTAACTGACTAATATATACTACGAGAATTTTTACTTATTCAATCGACTTATTTATTAGTCATGTGCCTATATATCTCAATACTTTAAAAATGTGAAACAACAATGAAGTAATTATTACTTAAAAAGTTACTTTTTAATAAGAAAAAAAAACAAAAAAAAGTATAAATATCAAATTCTTCAAATAAAAACATTTTACTTTAATCTTACCATTATTTCTACAACTTCTGTTGGTATAAGGAAACATAATTTTGACAGATGTGTTTAAAAAAAGTTCCGTATATTATCCATAAATAAAACTGTTTGAAAATAATTTTTTTAAATAAAAACTGAAGTAAAATATGTAGCAGTATAAAAAAAAAAACAGAATAATTGTTCCCAACCAGCTTCCGATAGTATTGTAAGTTAAACAATAAAATGATTTATATGCAATAATTAATATAAAAATCAGAAACGCCGAATTTCTGTTGCATACAATGACGCGAATATGTTAACTCAAAATTTTTTTTTATTTATTTTCTATCAGAGTTCTGCAGCCATGCCGTTCATCTACATTCTACTGATCAACCATTTTAGCCCGGAGAATATAGCCGGGCTAATATATATATATAATATGCAATTCCAAAGACTCTTTGATCGACAGTTATGTATAATATTTAAACAGAAATGATACTTATTTACTAAAATTAAGTAAATTAAAATATTTTAATTTATACATTTTACTATCACTCTCTGTACTTATAAAAAAGAATACTCCCTTGATTATTTTCAGAAATTTTTGCTCTTATGAGTTCTGTGTAAAATTATGAAAATATCATAATGATATAAATTGGTGATTTATACAAATAGATTTGATTTAATTTCAATGCAATATAATAGCTATAAATAAAAATTTAAAAGAAGTATTGATGAATAGTTTATTACCATAGAACTGATGATTTTTCAATCATAGAAATTTTTATATTCTTGAAAATCTAAAATAGAAATAAATCATGTCACCTAATTGCCATCTTTTCTCCACGATTAAAGGTTAGACTTTAATATAAAATACATTTTAAAAGTCATTAAATCGACTTTTTGTTACCTGTTTGAACGTATATGAGATCTTTGTTTTTTAAGTATCTCGTTGAACTTATATATATATATATATAGCTTTCCTATAAAAGAACACCAGGATAAAAAGTCTACTCAAAGATTTCATCTTTAATATATATTTTAATGTTCAATCAATATCGCATCAAATGATATTATGTTGAAAAAAAAGAATAGTTATTGCTTTAAAGAAGTAAATTAATTATTTACCGAACGACAATTTTTTCTTATTAAATTCTTGACATATATTAATTTTTACAAACTTACACTAAACTTATAATTTATATTATATATATACATTAAAAAAGTAATGTATGCGTATTAGGTTCCACTAGTGTAATAGTTAAAATGCAATTTTCTCTCAGAAAAACAGCAAATTTATTAAAATATCTTATGTGTGCATAGAAATAATTCTAGAAGAATAAATTTTATGTCCCAGTATTAAGTAATTTTGTAGTCAAGTAATTTTTTTATAAGTGAGTTTTTAAATAACTGATTTTGAAAATTTGGGGAAAAATAGAAAGCATGAAATTTTTATTTTTTAAATCAATTTTTAAAATATGATTTCTTCAAAAATAATTTTAATATATTTCATACATTATATCTTTACGTATAAAATAAAACTTTTTTTAACACTAATAGAATAATTTGTAAAATAACCATAATAAAATAGGCGCACTCCTTAAAATTTTAAAACTATTCAATCTTTGGATTTTTTTTATATTCTGTATCGGAAAACGCAGCCAGCCATTGTTTAAGAATTGAGAGATATTTTTACAGAGCTTCAAACTTCTTGCTGAAAAATCTTTAATACCATACGCTTTCATCTGGAGCATAAAGATTGAGAGATATGTAAAAAGCAAGCTCTAAAGAGAATTAATTCTAAATGTAGAACTATTTTCTTTTAAGTCTTATAGATAAGAACGATTCTCTTTTGGTAGGTAATTTTTGAAGAAATAAAATATTTTGGAAATTGTTGCTTTAAATAAAGAAAAAGGTATTTTAATTTAAATTTCGTTTCAAATTGGGATTTACGCCTACTTTCTATCAGCATTCCTGATCATAAATTTCCGAAAAGTAGAGAACGATTTAATCCTTCTGGAAATAAAACACTTCTTAAAACATTCTTAGATTACTTTTCCTGAAGGAGCTTTATCTTTACGTATCCTTTTTCTTTTTAAGACTTTGAATCGAAAAATGAGTTTTACAGCAGTAGAATTTAGTGGCTCTGTTAAATTTTCAGAATCTTGCCTAAATAATAAGCTTGTACAATAAAGAGAAATATATAAGATTATAACTATAAGAGTATTTTCTATACTTAGAATTAATCTATGAATTCGAAGTGAAAATACTTTTGGTAAATAATAAATAAAAAATGCTGATCTTAAAGATACGTATTATTTTGAAGTTCCTTAAAACTGCATTAAGATATCCCTTTCAAAACGAAGGTGAAGAAATTATTTCTGAAAAATGAAACATATTTTTTTTTAATATTTTTAAATAAAGATCAGAATGCATTCAATTTTGCATGGTTATTAACATAGATATCTAAAGCAAGCAGTGTATGTATGCATTAAAATGATTGTAACAATGTATGAAAATAATTGTTTGCATTTTAGTATAAATGGTCTTAATAGAACTGTTTTCATATATTTAGAATTAAATTTGAAATTCGAAAATTAATCGGAAATTTCGAAAAATTTGAATATTTTGTAAGTTAATAATTCTGTCATTCTTTAGTTTAAAACAAAAAAGTTAATTTTGTCAATTCATTAAACAGTCATCAGTTTATATTAAGCATATTATAAACAAAGGTTGGTAAAAATTATTTAAATTTTTTTTCTGAATAATTCATTTTTTGTTTGCATAATTCTCTTAGTTCCTTATAAAAAAAAGGACAAGAAAGTGTATAATGTAAAATATGATGATTATTTAAATATCATTATCAATATCGTAATACCGAAAATCGCTTCAAAAATTGAGTAATAAAATGTACATAGTATATAGATTAATTTAATCTAATAAACCTAAATGAATTTTCAATGACGTTCAAGTTGCAAAGGCAATATGCAAGAAAAGGCAGTATGTAAACTTTGCTTTTCCAACCTTTATTATGTTTATAAAAAAAATACATGCTATCTCTCCTTTTAAAACAAATATTTTCTTCTCATTTTATGTAAAAGACATTTCTCAGCTTTAAATTCTCTATCATTGTAACAGTTGCTGAGAAAAGAATCCAAAGGGTCATTGAATTTCATTTTTCTACAAACAGAAAAACCTTCGTCAGAAATCCATTAGCATCTTCTGTAATGCTAATGAAGCAGTCTTATCTGTGCCCTTTTAATGGTCATCAGATTTCCCTCTTTGGGTGTTTTTTTATGTAATAGATACAAGCTAAAAGATTTTCTGACGTTCATTTAAGGAAATGTATTTGATGGCTTCGGAGATGAAAAATGCATTCTTATTGATATTCAGATCATATATGAAACGATGAATTTACAAAAAGATGCGTGATTTGTAGAAATGATTTCTTTTCAAGTCATTAATTTAATTCTAGTTTTATTTTTATTTTAAAATGCTTTCTATGCATGGAGATGAAAGGAGTAATTAACTTCAAATGCTGGTTTTTTTATATAATAAATATAAAATCACAGTTTAACTTTTTTTTTAAATAATCGCATTTATGATTGCTTTCATCAGCAGTCTTCAGCAGAATACATATATTCAAATAAATTGTATTCTATTAAGAAAACATGAAATTATTTTCATATATATTTATAAATATTAATGTCCTGAAATTAGAAATATTATGCTAAATTCTGTGCAACTTTATTTGCTTATTTCTAAAGGTCTGAAATCCTTAAGACATTTACTTTTGCTGTCGTAATTTTTTTGGTTCCATTCGTTTCCAAACTATTCTATAGTTTAATTCCCGAAAAAGCTTCAAACATTCAGGGACAAAATATATTACTCCTTCTCTAGCTAATATGTATATTTACTGAGGAATAGTAAGAGTAATTGATTTTTTTAACTATTTGCAAGGTGATCAAAATTAAAATACCTTTACTCCGAGTTCTCTATACTGCGAACTGTTAAATGTAAAGCCAAGGTAAACAGATAGCATGGAAAAAACAGTTCCAGAAATACGATAGATGGCTCTGTTAAACTGAAAACATGTCAAAAATATATAAATAATCTTACAAAACAACACATGCGGTATGAAATTTTTCCTTTCTATTTTCTATTGCTGTAACAAAAATAAAAAAATTAAATAAACCAAATAAAAAAGTGAAGAGACTGAAACTATCATTATAACTGCAAATTCACTCTGTAAGTACACACATTTGCATATATTCTAGGCATAAAAGGGATAAAGCTAGGAAAATGCCATTATTATCAGCGATGGTTTCACGCTTTGCTTGAGAAGTTGTTTTAGGGAAACAAAAAAAAAATTCCGCAGATGCAATTCGAGATTTCATCGAGTTGAGATTTTAAGCAAAGGGCCAACAGGTACCAAAACATGCTTGAAAATGTTACCACAATTGGTGTCAATGCCTTGATAAGAACTAATGTCTTGTCAATTATAAATGGGGTTCAAATAAAAAAGTATGGCAAGTCGTAACTTTTAACATAATTGCCTATGCCTCAATACCAGAACGTACCTAGACATTTAGGGATGCGATTGGTGTCTTGGGCGTAGATCGGAGCAAGCGTGGACGTTTGCAAGAGCAGGAGATAGCATATGTTCTTATAAAGAGCGCCATCCAGTTGACGTGGCAGTACATCTGAAGACAAACATTGCAAAGCTCGACGATAAAGAAGCAGCTGAAGGTGTTGCGCCGACCCCTATTCATCACCGGATGGTCACCGTATACAGGGAAGGCAGAGTATCAGTGGAAAAATTGTGCTCGTTTTCGTGCAGATCATATGAGTTTGGTTGATGGTGCGCTACTAGATCAGGCAGACACAGTCATCCCTTCCAATCTCATAGACAGGGTTTCTGTCTTTGGGAAAAGTGATCAGTGTGCAAATTTATGAATGTTGATGGTGAAGGGGAATGTCAGCATTGGAAAATTGCTCATGACAGTTTGGAAAATTGCTCATGACAGTTTGGACAATTGCTCATGACAGTTTGGACAATTGCTCATGACAGGTTATGCAATCGAATGGTGTACTCGCAACAGCAATTTCGCCCTGCTCTGTTCTTATTTTTGAAAACTGATTTTTTATACTGTTACTTTTCCCTTATCTTCACTTAATGTAGTTCGTTGACAAGGTGATCAGAAACTAATCAATAAATGTTAATATTGTTTCTATATTTCGTCTTGGTAGTTTATTGTGTTAAATTTAATTAACGAAGAAAAAAGTGCCCTCTGATAGATATTTTGGAAGTATTTTTTTCTTCAAAATTCTGTGAGTGCAACTCGTGCAAAGTCTATATGCTAAATTTCGTTTCACTCCGATCATCCTTTTAAAGGATTACTTCAAAGAACAAAAGTTAAAGAAACGAAAACTTGTTATATTTTTATGCGACACGCGATATTTATATACATGAGAATACTGATAAATTATATTCACAAAAGTGACAAGTTTTATAAAAACATGGCTTTTTAGAGTTTCATAAGATTTGGCCAGCTATTTTATATTATATTGTTGATTTTTGCTATTAAAGATGCTGCTGCCTTCATAAAGATTTTTATAGACTTCAGCTTATTATACTATAATTACTATATCACAATTAAACTACTATATTTAATAGGGTTTTGTTTCCGTTATGTCCAAAATAATAAGAATGTGTTTAGAAGAAATCCATCGACATTTATCGTGGTATATGATTTATTTATATATTTTTTCATAAGATTTCATAAAAATGTTTAATTGGGTGTAAAGGTAAATCTATGGATAAAAAATACCAATGATTAAGTCATTGCTTTTTTGCTACATTAGGAATTAGAGTGGCGCCAAATGGTACAGGCCTACTGTACTTTGACAAATTTGGTTCAAAATTTGATAAGGATCTATACTGAATTTGAAACTATGAAACTGAATTTGAACTAAAAAACTGTGAAGCTTGAATGCTGAAACTGTGTAACTAGTTTATCTCTTTAAGTTTTGTATCGTGAGTTCACATGTACTTGAAAAACAGGGACTGGCTTGCTTTAAATTGTGTTTGTTCACAATTCGATAACAATCTATAAGCAACATTGAAATTCCAAATACAAAATTTCAGCTATCTACATCTAACAAATTTTTAGTTATCATATTAATATGCAGAAATATTTCGTTATACTACGTTATTTGCATTTAGGGAAGTCGGAAAATAGGAAATCTGTGAACGTTTGAATTTTTTTAATGTTTACAATGCTTTCTATAAATTTATCTATAAAATATAAACCGTGTATTTGTATAATTCCAATGTAATACTTTGAGTTGCATTAATCCAATTAAAAATACACATATATTATAGGGAACATGCTTTCTTTAAAAGTACAAGAAATTTAATTATATGAAATATGTACATTAATGTAACAAACAAGCATATATTTAAATATATTTAATATAAATCTTCTAGATAAATTTTATATGAATTTAATCTGTTTCATTCTAAGCTTCTTTATTTGTATTTCCTGTCTCAAGTAATAGGTTTAAGCATGCAATAAAAGTTTCTTTCATAGCATATTAATTTTTTAGAATATAATAAAAGTAAGAAAAAATGCTAGAAATATAACTGAGAATAAAAATTATCTTTCAACATTAAAGCTAGAAAAAAAAATCTTTTTTTGGTTGATTCTAAGAAAATATTTATGCCCTTTTCAACATGTAAAATAATTAGTACAGCACTGGCCTTCTTTTTAACAAAATATGCTTACATATATTCATATACTTTTTACTGAGAATATTTCACATGCAGTTGCAGTAACTTTTTTATGTAAAAAATATATTTGTTTGAAACGTTAAAAATGTAGTTTTTAGAGCAATTATAAGCCTATAAATATGAAAACATTTTAGAACATTCATTTAAGAACATTAAAAAATTTAACTTTTTAGATTGAAGATAGTTGTTTATTTTTTTTATCTGTATTCCAAAACGAATGCTTCAAAAAGTCGCTACCAAATTAAATTAAAGGATTATGAAGATTTTTTTGGAATAATGTTTGTCAGACATCCTTCAAAATCTACTTGAGTTAAATGAGAAATATTTTAAATATGTCTGAATTTGAAGAGCACTCTTTTAGTGAATATTTTTTTTTGCCTTTTTAATCACGTAAATACAAATAATTAAATTCTCGGAGGACTGCAAAATAAAAATAAAAATAATCCTAGAGGGATTATTTATTTATATTTTCTTTAATATTCATAAACCTACAACAGTTGCTATGCCTCTATGCGTTTTAGGTCTTTATTGTAGAAAAATAAATTCCCTATAGCTATGATCGTACATACATTTATGTAATGATGTTTTAAACTCTATTTGGAATCAAAATTAATTTCCTAATTTTCCACTTGATTTAGCTTATAGTAACTTCATTAAAAATATTCTCTTATTTCCTGATCCATTCAACTTAATCTAGTTAATTAACTAAACAGAAGCTTTGTAAAATTGGCGAATCAGCTAAAAGCCTCTATTCTCATGAGAGGATGAAAATTGTCCAGCCATGCGCATTCCTTTAAAAGATCTCTGTGTTTCCATTGCCTATTTAAGCGTGTGCCTTGGAAATCTCCTTTTGAGATCTCATTGTATGTATCTAAGCACTATGAAAAAATATTTTCCCTTAACAAAATGTAATGGAATTTAAGACCAGAAATAATGATTTATCTTCCTTCTTTAATCTTCTGCCTATCTGCCGCGCTGTGAATGGACACGGCCTGTCCGTCTACTTGTAAATAATGCGTGCTTATAGCGATGGAATAAAACGAGCTAAAAAAATTTATAGTGTTATATATATATATATATATATATATATATATATATATATATATTAGTAGAGTTAATATATATATATATATATATATATATATATTAAGTAGAGTTTGTAATCTCCTATTACATTCAATAAAAATTTCCTTCTGTGATGCTGCCGATAAATTTCATATTGGTGTCAAATTTTC
This sequence comes from Argiope argentata, assembly GCA_026289955.1. Lineage (NCBI taxonomy): Eukaryota > Metazoa > Arthropoda > Arachnida > Araneae > Araneidae > Argiope > Argiope argentata. The sequence goes on along the minus strand of JAOUZG010032859.1, from coordinate 2,289,926 downwards.
TATTTTCAAATGAGCTTGAACAATTCTATTTTTGTCACCATATTTGTCCATAAGTCATTTTTTAGTAATCTCATAGGTATCGGAAATATACCATCGACAAATCAGTTTGGTTCTTCTTGCAAATAGTATCATAAAAAATCCTTTTATCAGTTACGTAATGATTTGGATTATTCTGTACGGAAGATTATTGTTGTTCGCTAAAAGTTTTCCATTGTTCTTCATCGCCTTTAAATGGTTCTAACTTAATTGTAGGCAATTTTGCATAGCAGTCTTTGTAATAGAATGATTTAATTTCATCTCCGAATTATTTTTATTAACAACTGAATCAGTAACGTTACTCATATTTGGCGATAATTTCTTTTGAAGGATTTTTTTAGCTTTGAAAATTGCAAATTCAGTACTAAAGGTATATATTTCACATTGTAAAATATCGTTTTCGTACTCTTCATCAGAAAGTAAATTGTGTATTTCTTTATCAATTATTTTCATTTCATTTAAAGCAGTTAGTAAACGGTTACAAGTATATTCCAAATCTTCAATTAAAAAATCCTTTTTTATGTTACTTATTTCAACAGAAAAACGAGTAAGGTTATGGCGAACTGTTTTCCGTTTCCGCTTGAGTTGCGCCATTTTGTTTATAATTTCATCAGACATTCCATTCATCGCCCATTGCAATAATTTCAAGTTCAAACGCAAAAAGATTCAGTAAGAAAATGAACTTGCCAATATTTTGTAAATAGCAGGAAGTATAGATTCATGGTCCTGATTGACAGTTTTCGGCAATATATATGTTTGGAAGAAAACATCAGTAAAACATATATTTTTTCTTCACGATAATTAGAGATAAGTATATAAGTAGTTTTATAACTGCTAATGAAAAAAGTGTAAAGAATTGTTTGTTTACCGCAACATAAAGGATTGGACTTTTAATCAATTTAGTCTTTAAAAGTCAGAAGTAGTGCAAATGTTTGGATGTAATTACTACATAGCATGTAATTTGTACTTTAGCTAATTACCATTACGATTTTTTATGTTGATATGTAGGCCACTTCAGAAGAAAACAGCCACTCATTGCCTAATTAAATTGGTTAAACAGTCCACGATATACTAAAATGTATTTTTTAAGGATAGAAAAAAATGGATATGTATATAGACAGAATTTCATTTGACAAATAATTTACGAAACATTCATTTTCAGTTTAAAAGCTATACAGTAAGCATCATTTATCTTAACTATTTGGTAGAGATTTTCATGTACAAGAGAAAAAAAGATGGAACTTCAAAACTGGTTTTTTTTTAATGAAAGAATATCCATTAAATTCATAATGCAGAATTTTGTACACTTCTAAACAGTTACTTTACTGAATATTATCAGTGAAAAAGTGAAAATAACATTTAATATAGCTTTGAATATAGAGTTATAATATTTTCCATAAACACAAAACTCCATTTCCTGCTTATATATAGATAATCTTGTCAAAGTTACTGCATTTTATTTGGAAGATATTATACACAAGCTATATGGAAAACAGCAAATATAAGAGATCTTTTTTAAAAAAACCCTGCGGTATAGAATATGGTTTTGTTAGTCGCTCATTAGAAGTCAAGAAATTTCTGTAACTTTTGCAAGTAAAAACTTTCTTTTCCTTTCAATTTTCAGAAAAACTTTCTTCAACATTCCTCGTCTTTCAAAAGAAAGTATTTTGAATCATTGAAATTCCTTTTGATATTGATATGCCTCATTAAAATTTAATGTTTGAAGAATCTAGAAACGCTATGCAAAAAATTTTTCTTTTAAAAACAAAGATAGTTTGGTGTTTGAAAGTAAAAATAGCTTCATTTATTTTTGGTTCGTTTCTTCTCAATATCTAGACTACATTGACAGAAATTCATAACATATTAAAGTCTTCATATATTTTCATCATGAAACCTGATATTCCATAACATTTATTACATAAATAATATGATGGTAGATTCAAGAATTGTAACATTATCTTTTAAAATAACATTTAATTATTACTTCTTAAATTATAAAATATTTTTTTCCTTCTAAACCAAAAAGAATAGTCTTATTAAGGAAACTATGTTAATCATAGGTTTACTCTGATTTCACATTTACCTATTTTTTACCAAATATCTCAATTTTGACTGACTTCAGTGTTTTATATATATATATATATATATTAAAGAATGTTATAATTAAAAGACAGTTCCTATTCCTATATATATATATATATATATATAAAGTCTTTTTATTATGAAGTTACAGTTGAAGAGACTATATATTTCAATATATTTGTTATAATTAAAAGACAGTTCCTATGTATTTATTTACTAAAAAAGTCTTTAATTTCTATCGATTATTTGAGTATCCTCTTCTACCGATGAATTGACTCAAAAGTCTTCTTACTAACAACATATCATAGCTTCTATTTGGCTGACTTTCAGCTTCGGTTTTTTGCTTATCATATTTTAATAACACATACTTATTTCTATATTTATACTTATATCTATAAACGTCAAGCCAGCACTTATTTAATATAAATGTATGTATTATTAACAATATCTATTAGTATGAACAAAATGATCCCTTCGGCAAAAGTAGGTATACCATATACATTCTTCTAAAACAGAGATGCATAACTTATGGTCAAAATTGGCCCGCGTAGCCTTTGAAGTTGGCCCACAAATGTTATTAATAAAATAAGTTTAATTTAAAATAAAATTAGACTTTTTCAAATAAAGAGGGGGAAAATCATATTCGAAAACGATTCTGCACTAGAATAAATAATTTACAATTGTTCATTAGGTTTATTTACTTTGTATTATGTGGCTTTTGAATTTGTTCCCTTGCATGGCTACCTTCGAGAACGAGTTTTCGTATAGAAGCTCGCGGACGTCAAATTCAAATCTTGTGCGATGCATTTGATGATCAATTTTTAGATTTTGAAAAGTGACTAACAAAAATTGATTAATTTTTTTCTCCATTTTCTGTTGATGTAAATCTAGTGGATGAGAATATACAATAAGCCTTAATTGATTTGCAGAATATTAGAATTCTATAAAATTTTACGCTAGGAATTTTCGTGCTTAAAACAAAATGCAGCAGCATGTGCAACTTTCTTTGGCAGCACTTACATTTGTGAGCAAGCTTCCATACTAATGTATTTAAACAAATCAAAAGGTAAGAAATAGAATAGTAGATGAGAGAACCCTTCTGCGATTCGATTTCTTCTTTCGTTCTACATATTGCCACAGCCAATCTTAAGCCCAATATAAAATCAATAACTTCAAACATTCAGTCCCAATCATCTCATTAATTTTTGATAATTTTGATTATTAATTATTTTTTCTTAAAATTTAAATTGTGTTCTCTGTATAAATAACAAAATGTTTTCTTATGTTATTCTATTTCACGTTTACCAACTTTTTATCAGAAATCCCATTTTTTGGAGTTAAAGTATTTCAATCTTATCTATAATGTTTGTGTTTCGTTTATTTATTTATTTATTGCATAATGTGTGCATAATTAAAATAAGTAAAGCAGTAATTGTAATTCATGTGTATTGCAAAAAACGCGTGTTTTTACATTTATAACATGTTTCAACATTGACGAGCTGCTTTGGCCCTCGACAAGATCCTTTTTCATATTTTGGCCCCTCCTCCTGAAAAGGTTGTGCATCCCTGTGCTAAAACTAATTAAATGGATCTTATAAATTTAAATAAACTTCTATCTCTTTTAATATGTTTTATAAATATATAACGGTATTTGCGTAAATTACTGCAATAATTTTAATGAAGAATATTAACGAATAGTTTTCTCAGAGTTATCAAAATGACCCTTTGATAAACCTAGTTTTAAGAAAATAATTTTTAATAAATATTCATACTCGCTGAAACACATAATTTCCTCATCATCAAGGGTTTCATTTTATCTTTCTTGCTTTCATTAAAAGAGAGGATCGAGGAAGTAGAAAATGTATTGGAATGTTTCATTCCCTTTATCGATCGATAATAATCTTTTACTTCTGATTAAAGAATGCGCAAGATCATAGAGACTCAGGAAATCTCCCTGACAATAATATCACTTTTGCCACGACAGCAAGAATTAATTAAATTACAGTGAAGGGGAGCTTTTCATTATGTATCAATTTATTAACTTATTTCTCCGGAATGAGAATTCTGAAAATTTCTAATCTAATAAAGGTAATTTGAAATGCCCTTGAAAAGTTCTGCCGTTTATTTATAAGCCAAGAATGTAAAATAATATACATTAAGTTTACTTTATATATGAAGAAAAAACAATTATCTTTATCTACACAAATAGTTAGATGTATTAGAAAATTAACTCTATTATTCTCCTTGATATAAATAATTCTTTTGAAATTAAAACAATATTTTAAAAATATTTTTAAGTAAATATTAATTGATCATTATCAAAGCATCTAACGAAGGCTTAAGAAAATAACCTAATTTATTCAGTGAAAAATAATTACGTGATCATTTCTTTTTTTATTTCTTATTTTTTTTTGTTCATGATGGAATAATTTTTTCCTTGCAAAAAATTTAGATTGAGTGCTTCTTTGTTCTACAAACGTTTGACTTGTAGTAAATAAGCCACAATTCAACAAATAAATAGGATTTTCAACAATAAAATGTAATTTTCTGTTCTTGTGAAAGATTAGGGAATATTAAATTTCCATTAAATGGAGATAATGGCATAATTTTTAAATTTTTTTTATATATGAATTATACAAAGAGAAAGTATTAAAAAAATATTCCAATTTTTCAAGAATTCGATAAACACTTTTTTAAAATTATGTCTATTTAATCATTCGTTTTTAAACGCAACAACGGAAAACAGTGTTGTGTTAGTTGATTAAGTTTATAATATGATATGAACTTCAATTTTGTGACATATTAAATTTTCAGGAAAGTCTATCCGGAAGAATTTTATTAAATAACAAAATAATACTATAACTTTAAATCAATTTAACATTTAAAGAATAGATTATGATTATAGGTGCAAAAAAATCAATATAATTATTTGTATTTCTTTAATTTCACAATATGGAATATGGTATCATATTTTCTGACGACAGTTATAATTCTGATTTTAAAAAATCAGGAAAAAGGTATCTAAAATATTTTTTAATCTTTCTTGTACTTCTTTTTCAACTAGAAACTAGTAAATAATCTATAAAAAATTACAAAAGATGGTATCAAATAGTATTTTAGTTAAATATTAATCGCCAGATGTTTACGATTAATTATGCATAAGTCTATTTATAACAAGAAAGTTTGGAAAATACCATTACCGCTTTTTCTTCTTTTAAATTTCATTTAATACTATCAGAGTTTATGATGCCTTTAAAAGGCTGATTGAAACTGCTTGAACTTAATAAAAATATCCTTAAATATTTAAAATTTTATGTTTTAAAGCTTTATTATTAACGTTTGTTGTAACAGCTCAAGACTCTTTTTTAAATTATATAAATGCAAACTTAAGCAAACAAAACTGTTTAATTAAATATTGAAATTAATTTCAATTAATATTTTTTTATTATATGTAGTTTGTATAAATAATGGATAAATGAAACATAATGATAAATATCTGTTAGATTTAACAAAATATCAATAATCCATTTGCAAGATAAAAGGTGAATATTTTTAAATTTATATGCAATTTAGAATCAAAATTTAATATATTAGGAAATAAATCTGTAAAGGTAAAGACAAATTATGGATTTTTGCAACGACTTGGAGATATTTATTTAGTTTTGCCTTTATAGACAGCAGTGGCTGTGATTTCTAGAAACCAAACGAAAATCAGTTTTAATAAAATATATTTTAGTTTTGTAAATCTTATAATTGCTTCATTTATCTTCTATTAATATGTTGTGTATTTTTAAATTATTGGATGACCTATTAACAATTTTAGTGTAACAGTGAATAACCGAAAACTATTTATTGTTTCTGGAATGGTTTCGAGACCATTTAATTAATGGTTAAAATTTGAAGATTATATTTAAATGTTCTATCCGATTGCATCTATTTTGAACGAATTCAAGTATTTATCATTACAGGAATAAAAGGGATTTTCATAGAAATTTCAAAAATATTGATTATCTATCTCTTCTTATCTTATTTTACAGATTCCATCATTCATGGTCAGTTTACTGTTAGAAAGAATTCTCTTCAACAGACTATAGACACAGTTGCCCAGAAGTGAAATAAAGAAACTAGCAGAAATATAACGAAAAGTATATATTCAATACACATATTCACCTTCCGATCTTTCAGGAAATGCAGTGTTTTTTTAATCGGAGTATAATTGTTGCTTTGTGCTGATGAGTGTTATGTTTTAAAGTTCATTGGAATTATATGATTTTTTGATAATTGGAATTAAATATTTTTTCAACTTTTTTTTAATTTCTAGCTTTATGAAACCTTGATATTTATAATATCCTTTGTAAATCTTTCTTTTTTTAATGGAACTAGGTTTGTACATTTATTTCTCTTCTCAAAATTTAATTCTAATTTTCTAGAAGAGATTAATACAATTTTCAGTCTTCATTGAAATCACTTAGATAAACTCATGATTCATAAAAATTCGCAATATATTTCCGTTTATCTATTGTTAAATAATTTCATATAGGGTACCGTAAACTGTTCTTCATTGAACCATATATCTCGATTGAAACTGGCAATGTTTACGTATTTTTAAAATTTTAAGTTTTTGTTTATAATTTATTATTTTATTACTGTTAATGCAGCTGTGTTTAAATTGTTTCCGATAAATTTTAAAGATAGTATATTCCCGATTGTTATGAGTGGTTTTATTTGAAATATACAATTGAAACAAAACATTCTTTTTGTCGAGTATTTATTATTCTTCAGATGTAGAATTCAAGATTTTTATATATATATATTTCATTTTATTATGTAACATGCAGAAACAGATGCAAATTGAGTTTCACTTATTTCATGGAAGTGAACTTATGACATTCATGAAGACGCTTAAAGGTATCTAAATTAGGAAACTGCTTCCCCCAAACTGTTGCCAAGTTTCGTAATTTTATTAAGTGATGAACTTTCTCTCCCAATGCTGAACAATCCAGAAATATCCCAAGCTGAGGATATTTAGGAGAGCTAAAAATGCATATTTATTTGCTATATGGCTTAGTAAGATTCCATTAAAATTTTTGAAACCATTTCATACATATTTAAATTTCATTTACCTTACTTTGAAGTTTCTTAACATGTTTTTGTCAGTACTGATAACAGAATAAATGATCTGAGAATTTCAAAATCTGAGAATTAAAAAAAAAATAAAAAAAAATCTTGTTTGAATTCAGTTTGCAGCACTGATCGATCATTGTTTGCTTCTTCATTGTTTAAAATACATTCAAAAAAAAAACTTTGTTCGTTGTTTAAAATACATTAAAAAAATTAAATTTATAATTTTTTTATGTAGTTTTTTTAAGATAAGGAAAACGCCTTGGATCTAACGGATACTATTGTTCTGACCTAAGAAATAGCTGCTTATATTGGAAATTAATTTGGTTATATAAGCGAATTGAAGAAATTATTTCTTTGACAATATAAGATTAGGAGCAAAAAAAAAAATACGATACTCTTCCAGAACATTCTATTCTCTGTAAAGGGAGTTATGAAAATAAAAGCTTAACAAAGAGAAAAATTTATTTTAGTTGAGCTCAAAAACGTAGTAAACTCTAAGGAAGATAGATGATTTCGCTCTGAACACGTTACATAGTTAAGAAAAAATATATATAAATAAGAATTTCTACTTCTGTGCTCCTTTTACTGTAAGAACATCGCACATTTCTTTGTCTCAATCTTAATGTATATTTTTTATTAATACTTTTTATCCTTTTATTCAATTTTTTAAAATCAATCAAGAATTTTTTATTTGCTTAAATTGGTTTAAAATTTAAAACATGAGTCTTATTGCTTGCAAGATCTACGGAAATTTTTTAAAGCTATACCAAATTTGGAAAATTATTTAAAAGCAAACTTAGTTACTCGAATGTGACTTTCATTCTCTTCCAATAATATTTCATATGATTTTCTTACTGTTATTTGTAGTTGATTTATTCTTCAATGAAAATTTTAACATCATATTCCTTTGAAACAAAAAAGGATATTTTTAAAAACAGTAGATCACGCAATTAATTCATTAAATCCCTAAATTATAATAAATGCCTTATTCTGAAATTCTGTAAGATGAGGAAGTATGCTATATATTTAAGATATGACGTCGGCCTACCACTTGTAGATGTCATATATTTTATAACATATGGCATCTATAAGTGAAAAACTGGTAAGATTTTTTAAGATTTATGAAAGACCTGTTGAAGATAGTATTTCCCTCAATACAAATTTCTTTTTTATATTTTTACAATGGGAAACTTTAATTAACTATTACTTAATATTTAGATTTTTAGCACTGGAAACTTCATTGTATAAGATTCATTGTTTAGCTTGTGTATAATATTCCATATTTTAAACTATTTAAGGATAGGGAACATATTTTGGTACTTAAGTCGATATTTTTCACCTTCAAAAACTTAACTGTCTTTCTCCATTTTTTTTTAGCGTCGACGGTTTATCACCAAATTTGAATCTGTCGATAATGAGTTACTAAACCTTTGGTGCCAACGGTCTAATACGGAAGTATTTATTTGAAAATGAATATATAATTGCAAATTTCTATCATAATAAGTCATTGCCGTACATTTTATGAGACATAAAATTTAAATTTTGCAAAATACAATAAAAATATTCCCCTTTGTATTTTCGACAACATGAACCATAGAATTAAATATCCGCAGAATCTAATAATTGGCCGTATATTTTCTAAATAGCCCTGTGGTCATTTAATGTTGAGTTATATTATTCTATTATAAACTCTCAATGCTGACATATCTTTGCCAGTTATTCCTCATGAGATAAATTTAATTTTGTTTCTGATGAATTACTGGAGAGCTGAAAAAAAAA
>JAOUZG010032859.1:2262209-2276604 GCA_026289955.1 Argiope argentata | reverse complement strand
TGGACCATCGTTTGCTCGAATAACTGCTCTGATTCATTTGGGCCTCAAGTCTACAAGCTTCCGGCGAGCATTTACATACAGAGAATCCATGCATTGGTTATGTAGCTTTTCAGATCCTGTACATTAAATGGAAGAGGTTCTGTCGGATGTGTCTTTCCACCATATCTCACATATTTTCAATGGGATTAAGATAAGGGCTATGCGGTGACCAGGGGAAATGTTGGCAGTTAGACTGATGCCCAGTAAACCAATTTAAAACACTTATAGCATGATGTATAGTTGCATTATCGTCCGTGAAGTATCTGTCGACATAAGGATAAAAATGCAATATTGCAGGTTGCACTTGATATGACAGTATATCTAAGTATCGCATGGTTATTCGTTTGCCCTCAAGGAACCTCAAGGCACCACTTTCATGCCAACAGAACATGCTGCCTCTCAGGGTTCTCCTTCCAGACCTTTGCAATGTACGAATAAGACAAGATTTATTCATGGTTTCGTGGGGTTCTTGCCAAATTCAATGCTTTCCATTAGTGTAAAATAAGGTGTAGTGTGATTCATCCGACTACATTACCCGTTTCCAATTATCAGATGCACAGTGTCTTTTTCGCGACACCACTGCCATCGAATTTTTACGTTTCGGGCAGAAATGAATGATATGCTCACAGACACTCGACTATGCATTCGTGTCCACTGAAATTCTCTGCTCATGGTTCGAGCTGAAATCTGTTGGGAAGGGCCTTGGTTGACGATTTCTGTCAATTGAATTCGAGTAGAGTCCCTGATCTGCCGTACAATTCGTTGGAAACGATGCAGTTCATGATCTTGGAAAACTGTGCTCGAACCGCAGTTAGGTCTTCTACATAAGTGCTGTGGGTTCTGATTTCAACTTCTGAAAACCTTTGATATGGCTGACTTTGAGACCTTCGTGAGATTTGCCATCTTCGAAATCAAGGTACCAACAATAATCTCCTTTTCAAATGGTGGGAAATTTGTCGTTTTTCCCATTTTACATCATTCATCGCGAAAAGGAATCTTACACCTTATTTATACTAGCACGCATTCAAATGCAAATTTAAAAGGTTTCTAATTCATTGGCCAGTGAGTATTATACCTGGTTATTTTATGAAAATTAATTATCAGTATGATATGTATTAGTTGCCCCGATAGACTTCGTACTGTCTAAAGTTATTCTCCTTTCGTAATCTAATAGAAGAAGAAAAAAAAAAACTAAAAGAAACGTGTTTCTCAATTATCACTTTATTTATTGGGTTATGTCTTAATACTAAATTTATTACTTACAAAAATAAGTTTTCTATTTCTTACATTGAAAGATTTAAATTATAATGTCATTATATTTCCATTGTAATGCTTTATGGTACATTATATTTTTTTGTTTGATTACATGGCCCTTAAACAAATAATACTGACGGTTTTCCAACTCGGGAGTAGGCAACATACAACTTCCCATAAGAGAAGCATGTGTTTTCAAGATAAATGCCACAAAATCTGAACAATTGATCCTGGGATTTATTTATGATTATAGCGAAAGCAAGCCACACTGGAAATTGCAGTCGTTTAATGATGCGTTAGTTGGTATCATTGGGCAGCTAGATATTAACACGTCATCACCCTTATATTTTCCCTTTAGAATGGTTGCTTCGATCACATTGTTTAGTAATATTTTACTGCTAGTTTCAAAAACACGGTGGGTTAATATTTCACGACATTATGACAACCGATCTTGCTTTTAATTGAGGATTATGAGGTGGGAAATCCAGTAAGTTTAAAAATTCTGGTGGATAATTGAAAACATCGTCTTGGTTAATTGAGCAATTAACTGATTTATATGTTCTTAATTCACCGACAATTTCATTTTGAATGATACACAAACCCTTCTTTTCTTTTATTTCTGCAACCCCCTTTTTTTCTTCCTTAATTCTCTTTCTACAAACACTTTTTTCCTTTCTTATTCTTTTTTTTCTTCCCTGAGAAAATTTTATTTTGCTCAAGCATAGATTACATATCCATACAGCCTAATAAACTTGAAGGCATACGAAAGATAATCCTTTTTGATAAACACCAAATGTTTGGCATCTAGAGGGACAGCGTTTTCTATTTTTAAGCAAAAGTATTAATTTTCTACAGCCGTTGGGGTAACGAAAATCGGTAAAGAACTTCTTAATATCCTTTATTCTATTTTATTTTAATTCAAAAGTGCTTCAGAATGAATCCGAAAATAAAAACGGATTAATTAACAATGTTTTATTTTAAATGCATCAAACACAAAGAAAATAAAAATAATCGTTTAATAAATAAATCCTTTCAAGAGTAAAATAAACACATTAAGAGCCCTTCATGCTGCATTTATATATATAAAGAATTTTTATCTTTAAGAACGATAAAACAACTTTATATCAGAACACAATCAATAGAAACATGAAAAAATGAAACTCCATCAAATAAAATGAGCAAATAAGTTTTAAATCAGTATAAGCTGCATAAAAGGAATTATATTCTTTTTTTTCTGTTTTAAACTTCCTGTTTTCTAAAAATATATAAATGAAAACAGACTGACTAAACACCTCCTAAACTTTAGGAGGTGTTGACTGACTTCGCGTATTTCTTTCTCAATAAATCAAAATTTATTACTTCCTGCAATCTTATCCATTTGGGGGAAGGGGGAGGAAATAAAGAATTTTGGCGGGAAAGTAAGATGTGTCATTTTAACTATTTTTCTCGCAGTTTTTTGGGTTTTAGAACCTTAATCGAGTCTTAAAGAAAATATTAAAAAATAAGCCGAATCGGTCTAGCCGTTCTCCAGTTTTACGCTTAGTAACGCAATTGTTGATTCATTTTTATTAATATAGATATATAAAACACATTTTTTCTTTATCATTCTGGTGATTTATTATCATACAACACTTGAGCCAATTTGGGATAATAATGGCAAATTTTAAATTAACAAATGGAATAAGTTTCTGTAATTTCTGGATTTTTTTTTAACTCCTTTATCCATTGTTTACTATTTTTTTAAAATTATTTTTAATGTATGGGAAATTGCTAATTTAGAACATAGAAACAATAATATATAGTAATATTTTATATATTATAATATATATTAATATACTATATATAATAATATATATAAATATTTTATGTATAATAATATATATTAATATATTATATATTATAATCATATATATATTCTCTTAGAATATCATTCATTTAACTTTAAATTGTGCTCTCAACGCTGCTTGTATTAACACAGATATGTTTCTTTATTTGTAAATTCGTCCATTTATGAAGTAAATATTTATACGAAGGGTAAAATATAGTTTATAAAGAGAATAGAATACGAAACCTTAGCTACGATCGATTATGTAATCATACATTATTATTGATTAATTTACCATTGCAAACTGCCAAATCTTTGTACTTTTGGATAAACCTTTAATTGCTCAATTCTTTAAGTAATTGTCTCACAATTTTCTGACTTTTTCTTTGAACTCAATGAATCAAATTTTGCAAATAATAAATTTTTTCAGCTAAAACAAACTTGATTAAATATCTAAATACTATGTAGAGAGCATTATTACATTTTAAACATTGGAAAATAGGTAATGAATTAATGATCGGGGATATAATGAAATGAATAACTTTTGCTGAATTAATCTATTAAAATTTCCACAAATCACGCGATAAACATTGAAGAGTTTATAAATTATTCCTATTATCCCCATTTAGTTATCAAAATTTAATAAGGTTATTTGTTTCGTTAGGGGTGAGCAGCTGGTAATATACAATATCGTTCCTGGGCCAACAGCAAATGAATATAATTTCTCGCAATGAAAACTTTATTCTAGAATTATTAACCCTTTACCGGGCACAAGCTGTTTTCTTTCAAAATTTTCATTTTACGTTATATTTGGAAAAAGGAAGCTCATTTATGACCAAAAAAAGTATTTTTGTTAAAATTTTGTTGTTGTGTTTGTAGTTTATTACAGGGGTGGAAACTACATATTTTCCACCGTCCCAAACTAGCAATGACATTTTACTAACTTATTCAATAGAAAAATATGAAATATAAATAATTTCACAAGTAAATATGATTTTTGTAAAACTATTTATTATTAGTTATTTCACAATTTAAAATTTATTAATTACACATGCAATAAGTGGTAGAAAAACCAGATTTAATGTAAATTACCAAATGCATCATTTCAAATTATTCTGATGAAACAACATAAAAAGGAACTGAACACAAAGTAACACTGATGTTGAACATGACACTTTTGTCCGTTTCTATTTAGTTTGAGAGCTACATTATTTTCAAAATATTTTAAGGTGGTGGTAAGAAAATTACCACTGCCTTAAAAAGGGTTAATGTCGTTGCACCCGAATAACTCAATGATAAATTTTGTTGAACGTTATTGTTATCAATTAATTTGCCATAGTCTTATCGTCTACTTCCGAAAGAATTCATCGTATTGAATTTGATCAATGAATTACACGAAGAAATTCTATCCATATTTGACTTTACATTGCCGGATATCTCCAAACTAAAGTGTATACTAAAGCTTTAGACATATCTAATGCCCATTAAAGATAGAATTTGATTTTTTGATGTTTTTAAACGATTGAATGCATTTATTAATTGTAATCGTACCAAATTAACATGTTTAATATGAATTTCATAAATCTTTTTTTTCATTTCTTTCATTTGATGTAGTTTGTATAAAACCCACATCTTTTTCATAATTTGTAAATCAAAATCATTCTAGCTTTCTGGTTATGGATTTTTTTTTTGCAAAATGGATTTTTTATTCTTTATGATTTTACTAACATAAAAAAATCATGCATAGCCAATCCATTTTCAGCCACGAATAGAAATAAATATTAGAATAAGTAACGATATTGTATAGCGTTAGCCTTATAATCCAGATAACATCTACGATACCGAAGTCGACTTTTGTATTATCATCAATTTACTCGGCTACTGGCCCTAGTGTTACAAGTTCGTATCGTGACCTTCAATTGCTACTTTGAACCCAAACCTAGACAACGTAACCTACAATAAAAGTCGTGGCGCCATCTACCCGCAAAAAAATCGTCAGACTCACTTATCGTATCAAGCAAGACAAATAAAAAAGTCGTCAGACTCACTTGACGAGCAATCAGCACCTTTCCATAACACTTGTGGGGGAGTACTGTAACGTTAGCCTTACAAGCCAGATAATATCTACGATACCAGACTTTTGTATTATGGTCATGTTACTCGGTTACTGGGCCTAACGTCGCAGGTTTGTATCGAGACCTCCAATCACTACAATGTTAATAATAAACAGTGGTCACTATATTTGTAAAAATGGAGAGTACTTCACTGTTGTACTTTCCTTGAAATTGTAGCATTTTATTTAATGAAAATTATTTTTATGAACATACCTGCACTAATTTTTTAAAATAAAAGTAAACTTTGAATTATTACAAACTATTGATGAATACCTATTGAAAGTTAACACAAATGACAAGCCAAAAAAAAACGGAATCTCTTCTCCTTTCAAAACGACGGACTTGTAAGATTACGGAACAGAAAACTCTCTTAAAACAGCAATTGCCCGACTTTTTTTAGGTCTCAGTTTAGCTTATCCGTAATTTGAAGCTGTGAGATAATTAGACAGGAATGTGAGATGAGGAGAAGTGAATCATTATCAGTGAACTATATGATTGATGTCCTCCTGCTCACTTCCTTTTTAAAAAAATTAAAATTTCGCTTACATTCTGAGAGGCTACTTTTAAGATTTTGAGAATAAATGCCTATTAAAATCAGTGTTACTTATCGCTATTAATATTTTAAACACGGATTTGGAAATATTAAATATAAATGGGCGATGTACTGAATGACTTTTCTAAAAATTTACATTGCTTGTACCTAATATAGATAAATGATTTCCCATTATGGCGGAATAATAACTTTCAACAAACATATTACAATGAAAACCGTTATTAGAGGAACACTTTCAGTTTATTAAAACTAGATTCTTATCAGATTAAACATGATAATAATTCATTCGCGACGTAAATTTTATTTAGTGTTTTATAAAATAATCTTAAAAACCTCTAAAAAACAATCATGTTTTCTGCCTTTTTATCCAATGCTATAATCACTCCTTTCCTAAATACAAAAAGAAATGCTCTTAAAAATCGAAAGATTATGATAAGCAACACCTGTCATACACAACATAAGGTCTGTTAATTATTTGGCCCTGCAACGTTAACTTCGCAGCCAAAAGGGAGAATAACCTTTCCGTCCCAAACCCTGACACATTTAAGGGTAAACCTGTTATTCGGGCATGCCGCTTTCGTTAATCATAGCAACCTGAAAGCTTTCAACAGGAGTATTTTAATACACAGAAAAATTTCTTTTAAACTAGCATAAATTGTCAATCATAATATTGAACTCCTACATAATACTTTTTATGTACATAGAATTTAAAAATAGAAATTGTTTCTATGATTATGGTTCTTACAAAAACAAGAAATAAATTTGATTAACATTTGAACATATTCTTCCCTATATTTATACATTTAAAAGGAAAAAATATCTTATTAATGTAAAGGATATGATTGAAATAACGTTATTATTCAAATAACTATTTTACTCAGGTATTTTACAAAGAATCTTTGACACTCTTTTATATATATATATATATATATATATATATATATATATATATATATATGTGTGTGTGTGTGTGTTTATATTAAAATTCATTCTGTTATATTTATCTACAAGCTCTCGACACGTGAAATATTCTAATTAACCGTTTGACTGCTGAAGAATACTTACCTTTACGGCAAGTGAATGGCAATAGCTCTTCGCCGCACTCAAACGGTTAAAAAACATTAACCAAAAACATTTTATTGTACATTTTTCTTCAAAAACTGAAACATCTTTCCTTCAACTGCTGAAATATTTCATTTACTAGAGATATTTAAAAAATTAAATATCCGCAGTCGAATTTTACTATGTCATGTTTTACTATCATGACAGTGCCTTCTGCAAAATCAAGTTTGGATAATACGGTGAAAAAAACTCAGGATATTTTTACGTAGATTCAGTTATATAGTTAGAAATATTTAAATATTTATTAAGTGTAACAATAGAATAATTTATGTAAACATATAATAGCCTTCAATTCAAATTAAGATCATACGCATGCAATAACTAATATGAATTTGAGTTTAAATTCTGTCCTTATATTTCTGAAACATTTATAAATTTCGTCGAATATATCAGTAGATTTGATTACTATTTGTTTTGTCTTCTTAACATTCGTAGAAGAAGATTGCCTTTTGTCTTAAAATGTTATCATTCAGAACTTCCATAATTCGACAAAAAATAATAAAATCAAAAATATTCAAAGCATTTCTCATACTTTTATGCGAAAATATATTGCTACGTATTGCCAAAATAAAATATATCACGAAAATAAATGAAAGAGAAATACAACTTTTAAGATATTTAAACTGTTATAAGAAATTCTCTAGTTCAGTTTCATATAATTTAAATAATATGCAAAAAGCGTATTACGATCTTGTAAATATTTTAAAACGCCAACATTCAAACAAAGATCCAAAATCTAATTTTAGAAAATATTTTGGAAACAGGTATACTTCTAAGCAATTTGATTTTCAGTTTTACTGTGGCTGCACTTTTAGCTGATATTTTATTGTTCAAAGTGAATTTAATAAATGCACACAATGAAATAAAAAACGTAAATAAAAGTTTCTTTTCTGAAACTAAAACATTTATTTAAAAAGTTTTAGTTGAAAATACTCAGTTAAAGTCGATGTGCATTTCGATATTACTTTCTCTTTTTGTATGGTAAGTAACGATTATGAATTTCAAATTTAACTTTTCTCTGTTTTAAAACTGTATCTCCTTTTTTCTTGTCTTAGGGCCTAATCTCTGATTTAAAAGTAAATATCATAATTTCAGGAAGAAAACAATTAAAATTCTTGATAAATTCTTTTCTAATTTTCAATATTCCCATTTCTTTTAATTTGCAAGGATATTTTTAATTTATCTCCATCTTGTTCCTCAATTTTGCGAATTTCTCCCACTCCACAAAAAAAAATTAAAATTGACATCAACAAGGAATAATTATTTTGTGATTTAATTTTTACTCAAATTATTCTCATACACGCTTTTAGAAGAGTACTCCCGTCCATCAAAATTATTAACATCCATCTTGAATTTTATGCAGAATTGATTGGGATGAACCTGAATATTTTCCTGTGACTGATTATTTTTAATTATTTTAATTATTTTAATTATTTTTAATTATTTTTTAAATTATTTTACACCTTTTCTTTGTTTTGCTGTAGTTATATATATGACTAACTTGTTACACCCCTAAATATAACGCAATAGCTTTCACGTTTCTAAATATAAGAAGTAAGAGTGAGATGGAGATATTTCCATTTTAGTACAGTAATTAATTATTTACTGCTGCTTTTTGAAATTGTCCGAAGGTTCAATTATCATAGAATCATTCAACGTTTTTAAAAATTAGGGAAAAGAATTTTTAATTTATTGTTAATAATTACTGAAACATAGATTTCAAAGCAAAATTAGGGAAACTGCAAATCTCAAATATTTATTTGGTTTAGGAATGTGACGCTTCAATAAACGATAATGATATGGTAAGTAATATATTATCTTCCAAGAAATATTAAGAAACCAATTTGATTATGAAAGAGTTTAAAAGTATGGCTTAGACAGATAATGATATTATGCATTTAATATAAAATGAACGTCTACTTGAAACTTACAGGTGCATTTTGCCTTAAATTCATATTCAAAATGCATATTATCAAAATATTTTGGTCTTCAAGACAAACTACAACAATTTGCGTTCTTCAATATTTAATAATAGAAATGTATTCTAACCTAAATACTTTCTTAATAATCTTCATCATGTAGATTGTTACCTCGATGAATAAAATTGTATTCATATTATTTTACAAAATAATATTTTTTTAAAAATATAATTCACTATAAAACAAATTATTTTAAAATTTATTAATAATGTAAAGTTTTTAACTTCTAAGATAGACAGATTTTCTTACATTAATTTATTTATTACAGATTATAAGCATTTCCAAATTTTTTTATTTCATTTGGATAACTCTTTTCAAGAAAAACTATCAAATTTGTTATAATTAGTTAATAAACATCTTATAATTTATAATTATAATTAATAAGCACTAATAAATAAATGATGCTATTTTAATTAATATGATCTAGAATTATAACATAATTTTTTTACAACGAAGCAATCAAAATAATTGTGTCCTCGACTTCTCAGAGCTTTTTGTAATTACAATTCATGTTCAAAAACAAACAAACATCGAATTGAAATGCGTTTGAAGAAAAAAGTATTTCTTGTTATTAATAATTTATTTTGATTCCATATTAAAGTGAGAAATGAATCATTAATAGTTATTAACTTTTAGTTTTAATAAATAATACATTAACAATCTTATTGAGAATACACTTATACATAAGTATATAATGAAATCCACCTATTAAATTCAATAGGGATGGAATTGAATTAATGCGTGACATTTTCATTTGATGTAAATCTCATTTTACAGACCCTTGGATATCTCTGTCTTGATCTCTTATATAAAAAGAATAACCTTATATCCGATTAACAAAAATATTTAAGCTATATGAAATAGCTCTCTCTTTGTGTAAAAATAATTAATTATTTAATCCAAAGAAATAAATTACGCAATCATTCATCAGCGCCTTCACGTCATCCATCTTTCAAGCCCTTCAATTACCTGCACAACAAGTTATTGACTCACATTCTGCAGCAGAGCACATGATCCAACAGGAGATTAATCCCTGTCTCCCTGGATGTTGATAGAGCAATTTCATCTGTAGCGCTTCCTTGCAACAACGTTGTAAATGACTGCAGCCGTTAAGTTGGCGTCAAGTATTCCGCTTGGGGAGTAATTTGTGCAGGATATAATCGTAAGTGAGGCAGAACACCTGATGAGATTGTTTCGGCTCTGATATTCTCTGAACACTTAAATAATATAATAACTTCTCTGAAAAATGTTTTTATCGCATTCAGTTTTGGAATCATGCTGTAATTGAAAAAAGTATTTCGAATTTCCGAAGAAATAAGAAAATAATATTTTATCAAAATTTTGTTTCACAAATTTTACAGCCCTTCCTACTATTGATAATTTGTTCATCAGTTCTATTTTAAAAGATTTCCCTATAAAAACAAAATCCATGGGGTACTGTTTGTATCTTATTCAATTCTTGAATCACGCTGTGATTAAAAATTTCGATTCATCAAAATAATCAGAAAATTTCCTGTCAATTAATCTGTGAAATTAAGCTATATATATATATATATATATATATATATATATATATATATATATATTTCTTTATCATTAAAAAAATAAACTTCTATATTACATTAACTTATGCTTTTCCAATTAAATGAGAGTGCATAGAGTTTTAGTCATTATTAATGTTTGGTTGCGAAATTTGAAACAAAAATATATGTATATATGAAGTGCTTTTTTCCAAAATTAAAATTTCTTACAAGCCCAGCCTTTCTTGTATGAAAAAAATGAATTTAGATAATTAAAGTTTAGTTTAACTAAAGCTTTCATAGTTTGATCTCCAACTTTAATAGTGATGTCACATTTTGTATTTCATGCACATCACAACAAATATTTAATTAATTTTTGTTTCTGAAACCGGCATTGTCTTTAGAATGAGAAACAGTGAAAAGGAAATTATTTTAATTAACTTTTTTAGTTTGATGTGAACTATAGAAATACATCCACCAGAAAAAGAACTCTTTTAATTAAGCTTATTATATTTAATTCTTTTGATATACTTTTAGGGAATAAATCATTATTGTTATTTCCATAATTTATTTTAAAGTGTATCTTAATAAAAAAAATGATCTGAAATAATATATATGCGCAAATTTTGCAAACCTATGTAATAAAATATTTCACACTCAGAAATAGACGGGAAATATGATGCAATTACAAATTACAATTTTTATTGATTGTATATTAAAAAGTGTGTCTTTTTTTATAAAGAACATTGATTGAAATATTGATGAAACGATTTATTAAGGGAATCTTTTAAAATCTCTATTCAAATAAAGTTATCATATGAAGCTTTGAAAGATTTTACATTCGTAAAGAAGGAGGGGGATATTTAATGAATTCACATTGATTTCCAAAGTGTACAAATTACGAATATTTTTATATAGTATAGTAGCCGCCTTTGGTGACCAATTATTCTATTGAAAGTTCTGTGCATAACTATGCATAACATAATGTTCATAATTCCCTTCACGAAGTATTTTTCAACTGCAAATTGTAATAAACATTAAACTTGAATATTTAAGTAATCTGATTCTTCGTATAGATAGATATTTCAAACAGTGCGGAGCAATCAGACTACGGAACCATTTATAACGCAACATTGTGAAAATCCATGTTCACATTGAACGTTGTGTTCCACGAAGCTGAAAATACTTTCTACTTCTACATTAAGCACACAGTGCCTATATAATAAACAGAATAGCCTCCTTCAATATTTTTTAAATACTATATAAAAACGCATTGTTAAGTATTATTATTATTTTCTTTTTTGAATTTCACTAAAACTATAAATTTCGATTGTTACAATGAAATTGTGAAAAAAAATAGTTCTGACTTAATTAGTATCGATAAAAAATAGTGTTTTGAACTGTAAGCCTTGAAAGAACAGAAAACCCATTTTCTTTATTTGATAAAATTTTCTGAAGTTGTTTCAGAAACATTCATTTTTTATGTTTTTCTATCAATTAAAGCTAATGAGTAGCTTTAGAAAAATATTTTTTCTTGTATTTTAAGATGTACTCTTACTTCCATACTTTAAAAGTTAAATCGCCTCAAATTTTGTAGTTTAAACTCTAGTTGTTTGGCTAACAGAACATTTAATAAAAACTTTTAATTATACTTATATACATAATTTAGCTATGGCATGCGATAGCATTAATAATCTTCTAATTTTATATTTAACCCACTGTACCAAAATTCTGAAAATTAGGAAACAGTACAGTCGTATAAGAATATGTACAAAAGGTAACTTTTGTAATTTTGTGTTTTTTAACATCTAACATCAAAATTTAGAAAATAATATAGTTTAACTTTATAAATAATCCTAATTTTCATTATAGCTCCAATTTAATTCCTCGGAAGGATTTTTGTATGATGTGTATTTATATTTTTCTATTTGTAGCTTGACTTCGTCTGCCCTTGAATTCAAATTATTAAGGTTAAGTTGCATGCTTAAAAAAGGGCATTTTACTTTTTTTAAATATTGTGTCAAATGACCTTTGAATATATTTGTATTTAATACTTTCATTATACAAAGTTTGGAAGATGTCATTTAAAATGTTTTCTTTTAAATGGTCATATTAAAATAACTAAAATTTAATTTCTCACTAAGTTTTTATTTTTATGTACTGAAAAGACAAATAAATTAATTTAAAATAATTGAAATAAAATCAAAGCAATATTAGCAATCTGAAGAATAGTTTTCTTTTAATTATAATTCAGAGAAACCCATTGTTCTCAAAATGTCACTGCATTCAATTATCTGTTTTATATTTTCACTATTGGTTTGATTTTGAATATCCTTTCATTATTTTTCATTATTAAGCTAATCGTGCATCGAAAGTAGAAAGAATATTCACCTGGAATGATTTTTCTTTATTCTGCCTTTGCAAAAACAAGTTCTACATATCCTTCAGAGATTTTAATTCGTGTTTATATCTAGAATGCTATGTATGAATTACTAGATTTTCTTCGAAATGTTTTATTCATTAAAATCATTTCATTTGATATAAGTTTTTCTTTCTTATTCAAGAATTTTCCAAATGAAATATTTCAAATAACATTTAACTTAATTGAGAACTTTGAGAAAGATTACCTTTTATCAGCTTATTGGAGCGTTAAAAGATTTTATTAATTCTCAGTACTAACTGAGCCCAGAAATTTACGATCTCTAAGACATGTCTATGTGAAATAAAATAAGTAAAAAGCATCATAGTGTTTTAGATAACCAAATAAAAAAAATATGCTAACTTTAATAATATTTGTATTATTATTGAATAATTCTAAATTATTTAAGGCTCACATAATTTATCCACTGCAATAGTTCAAAAGATAATTCCCAAAGTTAATAATATGCATATATATGTAATAAGAAGTATGGTCTAAATGAAAAAAATTTCTATATGTCACATTATGATTATGTTATGACTCAATAAATGAATTGAAAATTTTAATTTTTTATAGATCCTATAATTCTTATAAGTCACCTGCTACTATGATATGAAAGAATGGATGTGATTTGGTACTTAATAAATTAAACCGTTTGACATTGAGCTATAAACTAAGCACATTCATAATTGAAAAATGATGAATATGCAGAAAGGAAATATTTTTAGATGATTTAGATTTTTCGTAAAATTACAATCTAAATTTTGATATTTTTTACTATTATGTCTCAAAATATTATTGCAAAGGGTTTTTATAGCCATTTAAAATTTAAAAATTATCTCTTAACTGATATCAATTTAGCGATTAGTTTTTCATTAAGAATAATATACTACCAGAAACTAATATGATACAGAAAGAAAACTTTATACATTTAGAAATAAATAATGCATTTAGCATTAGAAATAATATACAAAAAACATTCAGATTCTTGCTTTTTAGGTCAGAACAATAATTATGTGTTTTCAATTATTTTTTTAATTTATTATATTATTAAAAAATAAATTGATTTTTTCTATGTATTCATTCACTGTTCTATTGAGCTGATGAAAATGCTTTTCATATAAAATAAATTCGTTATTGTACCAAAATAATTGAATAAAGAGACAACTCATTAATACCTCGCCATACAGCTAACTAGCCTTCAATTAAATGCATATTCAGTAATTACCCCACATTTTGAAACGGATCACAAAATCTAGAAACAAATTAGTTCTTTTCTCTATGGTTTTGATAGAGGAAACAAATCTGTAAGTGTTTTCCTACGGCGACAGCCATTTACAGAGT
Source organism: Argiope argentata (assembly GCA_026289955.1). Taxonomy (NCBI): domain Eukaryota; kingdom Metazoa; phylum Arthropoda; class Arachnida; order Araneae; family Araneidae; genus Argiope; species Argiope argentata. The sequence goes on along the minus strand of JAOUZG010032859.1, from coordinate 2,262,435 downwards.
TTTCACGGACGTAATAAATTATATCGTCGTAAACTTGGCGTCAAAATCTCACTTTGGGAGTAATTTGCGTGGGATGTATTTGAAAGAGAGTCACAATAATTAATGGTATTGGTGTTGGCTTCGATATTCACAGAATTTTTAAATATTACTTTGAACGGAGGGAAATAATTTCTTAGATTTCACAAATTAAATATCTGGAAGCTGAAAAAAAAGTGTTTTGCATTAC
>JAOUZG010032859.1:2238783-2255686 GCA_026289955.1 Argiope argentata | reverse complement strand
ATAAACAAGATAATGCTCTTTTAAATTGTCATTAGTTTTGATACAAGTTTAAATTAAATTTGCATTCTGCCTCAATTCTTAAAAAAATATAAAAATTTGCTTCTAAGAATTGGAATGATAATACAATTATAAATTTTCTTCCTGGGACTGATTTATTTTTTTAATATAACAATGTAACTTATGGTATTATAAGAAAAAAATTACGGTCAATAAATCCTACTTTTCTTTTAGAAACAAACTGACATCTCTTATATTCGTAAAAGATTTAAAATCTTATGCCTAGTGTTTATACTTATGATATAAGCAAATTTCCAAGTGCTTTTCTAAATGTATCTGCTTTATATTGCTCCACTCGATACAATAAGGAATAAATGCCGGTCGTTACAAAGAATTATTAAATTGTTTAGAGAATGAATAGCAAGCATTGAAACAAAAAAAAACATCAAAGTTATCTTGGTATAAACTGTTTATATAAGTACTTTCATTTATCATATTCTGTTAAGGTGCATTATTTTAAATTGCTTCACTTCAAAAGCACAGCTTTTTGAGATTGTGAAGTTAAATCATTTACGTTTAAAGCTTCTGAAATTGCGATTTTTTCAATTTATGTTCCTTAAATAGAAAAGACGATTGAAGAATAATTTTTTTTTTACTTTTTTGAGATTTTAAGGGTGAAAATACCATTTGGTTTCTTCAAACAACAGGAAATTGCTTTTGTCTGCAACTTAGTTTTCTGGAAGGGCTTTCGCTTACATTTAAAGATAATATAAAATATGTATTGTAACAATTTTGCTTCATAACAAAAGGCATGCCAATCAAAAGTTAAATATTTCACTGTTACATCTTTTTGCAGATAGTATAAAGATATGAATAGATTATTTCATTTAGAAGAAGAAATCTGTTTATCTAAGCCCATTATCTCTCTCTTTCTCATATATATATATATATATATATATATATATATATATATATATATATAAAGCTGGCTTTCTGGCACTGAGCCAGCGCGTCTTTCTCGTGTTCTGGGAGTCCAGGGTTACAGTCCCAGTTGGGACAGGACTGTTCTTTTGTGTAAGCTCTGTGAGATGTCTGATTGTGCCCCCCCCCTGTAAATAGGGACTGTACAAGCAAATGTACTCTTGGTCCTAGTTGGCGCTACTTCAAAAACAAGAGATGCTCTTTTTGGCTTAAATCTGCTGTTGTATCAACAGGGGTCTTGTCCATTGCATGTGCCATAAGCAACGACAACGATACTTTTAATTCAAATTAAATCTAAATTAATATCCTGAGTTTTAATTTAATTTAGCCCATAGTAACTTTATTTTAAAAATATTCTCTTGTTTCCTGATCCATTCCACTTGTTCTAGTTAACTAATTAAACAGAAGCTTTGTAAAAATGCTGAATCGTTTAAAAGACGCGATTCCCATGTTCTGTGTGAGAGGGGGAAAATTGCTGACCTAAACAAATTACCTTTAAAAGATCCCTGTGTTTTCCTAGCCTATTTAAGCGTGAGTGGTGTGAATCCCCATCGAAATCTCATTGTATAATCACTTTGACAAATATTTTCCCTATCAAAATCTTACGGTATTTCAGATCAGGGATAAGGATTTTCCTCCCTTCTTTACGCTTCTGTTTTTCTGTCGTGCTGTGAGTAGACGTGCCTTGTCCATCGGCTTGCATATAATTGCGTGCTTCCCATGATGAAATAAAACGAACTTAAAAATGCAACCTGTCCTTCTACCTGATTTCATCCATGACTCCACCTTCAGCTTATACTATTTAATGCATTGTTTGTAATTCAGATTCAGTATGGAATTTAAAGAAATCTTTATTCAATCATCACCATCAGGGATTAGCTATTGAAAATTGGAATGACAAATATGAACCATAATATACACTGAAGGGCCAAAAAAATGGCACACCTATCTAATATCGTGTAGAACTCCCACGTGCACGCAGAAGTGCTACAGGAAGGCCTGTCATGCATTCAAGTAATTTGTTCAGTTTTTCTGTAGACAGTTCAAACCATGATTCCTACAGGACAGTCCACAAAGCCATGGGAGTAAGAGGTAGTGAAGATCTCCTAAGGACAGCATATTGCTAAACGTTCCAGATATTGGCAACAATGTTCATTTCAGGGGAATTAGGGGCCTCAAAGAGGGAAAGAAATTTAGACGAATGCTCCTCAAGCCGCTCGGTGGCTACTGTAGACCTGTAGAGGGGGGGGGGCATTATCCTGTTGGAATCATTCCCGTCCATCAGAATGCACTCAAGACATGAATGCATGTAGAGAGTCAGAAAAGATGTTAAAGCCCAACTGACCTGTCATGGTTGAGTCTACACACATTTAAGGTCCCACTTCATATCATCTGTACAAGACCCTTACCCTCACAGAGCCACCACCAGCTTTACCAGTTCCTTGCAAACAGGAAAAATCCATAGATTCATGGGGTTTTCTCCACACCCGTGTATAGCCATCTAGCCGATACACTTGGAAACGTGACCTTAGACAATACAACGTTTTTCCAATCATTAAGAGTTCATTGGCGGTTTTGGTGAGCCAAGGTAAGCTTCAGGTCTTTGTGTCAGTCACCAATGGCACAAGAGATGGTTTGTGGCTTCGAAAGCCTTAATGTTATGTTGCATAGTGCGAGGAAATGGTAAACGTCTATATGCTGTAACGATTCTTTTCAGACGTTGAGGATCCCCTTCTGTCAAGGCTTTTCCAAGCCGCATCGCTTTCGGAAATTTGAAGTTTCACCGAAAACCTAATATTAGCGGTATACCCTAGAAATGGCCGGGCGTGAAAACCAAATTTCATCTCTATTTCGGAAAGGCTGCATTTCCTCTGTCTTAAGCCATCGATTAAAACCCTTACAAATCGTTTAAATCTTGTCGATCATTGTCGATCTCATCGCGTTACGCTGGTTAGTTAAATATTTTACTTATTTGCTACACCTGCCTGCTATATAAGGTTTTCTGGCTCTTCACTGTAGAACAATTTAAACACTTGTCCTCGAATATCACCTCTCGGTATTATAAAAAATAGTGTGCTATTTTTTATTTATTATCAAATTTTATTTATTTATTTATTTTGATTGTTAAAAACATTTCCAAAATCATAAGAAGATTTAGATCACTTTTTCAAGGAAATTCACCATTAAACCTTAAATGTATATTTAATTTTTAGATCAATAAGTAAATCATTTTTTAGGTGAATAAACTACTTTTCGAAGGCAAAGAATTAATTTTAATATGTTACAGAAATATTAAATTAAGATTTAGTTATCGTATAAAGTATTAATCATCCCATCTCCTTCAGTAATTAAAGGAAATCACAAAAATAAAAATTCGAGTAAATCCATTTTTTTAAAGGTAATGTGTCTGGTAATGTTTTATTAACAGCCATGCCACATATAGATAATATATAATATTTATATCTATAATATAATATATTTTAATATTATATTATAGTTAAATAAAAATATTATATACTTGAATGTAATTGGTAGTAAGATGTACTTGACATGCAAACCTTTCCCATCTCATTTATCGGAGTTCTGCAGAGAAAATTCGTTTAAAGAAGTAGGTGAAAGTGTATCAAAGTTTCTTTGCACAAATGGGAATTAAAAAGCAATTCGTGGAATACGTCTTGCTCCTGGCTGTTGCTGAGAAGTGAAGTACTTGATTATTCTTATGAAATTTTACTGTTTTTTCTCCTGCAAGAATCAAACATACACATACACACGCCACACGTTTTACAAACAAATATTGAGGATCATTTAATTCGACTATATTCAAGTATTTACACAAAATTAAATTAGGTAAATAAATAAAATGGTTAAATTGGTCAATTGAGGTTTTATATATTAGCTTTATCAAAGGACTACATTCGTTGCAACTCTAAAATAAAACAACTATGTAGGAGAATATTTTTTGCGATTACGATTGAAATAAACATTATTTATAAAAATTGATGTTTATCGTAAATTGAATAAAAATTGAGATATAAATTTAAATAATTGTAGAATATTCAAAACGATTTCAATAGAAATATTCAGGAAGCTTGGGAAGCAGAAAGAAATTGAAAGAGTATTGGAAAGAGTATAGAAAGTGTCATTTTGAAAACGTTTCAAAGTTTTCCTTTTTTTTTCTTGGATTAACAAAGATGAAATATTAAAAAAAATCTGGAGCTTACAGCTTAGATGTATAATTTACCTGTACGTGGTTGAAATTTTCAAAGGCATTCTCTAAGATGCCTAAAATAAATACTTGGAGAAAGGCAAATAATCCCCAGTAAAAATATCACGAAACTTATAATTTGATAATTAAAGTTATCATGTTAATGATTAAAAATTTGAGAAATATTCCAAAATAAACAAAATTTAATTTCTTTAAAATAAGGCTCTAGTATTTTTTCATAAAATTTCCAAGTAACTCTACAAAAAAAATGCTTTAACAAGTGTTGTGTTAATATTACTTTGTATATAGACTCAGAACTCATATCGAAAATTAGATAGATGGAATGTAGAAGTTTTGATGATTTGTATTAATATTTTAAACATTTCTGAATACACAACGACACTTCAAGATAAGTTATATTAGATACCTAGTTTTTTATTCAATTTTATTCATATTCTATATAAAGTATACAAATATTATTTAGCATTTGTTCATCTATTCTTCAATTTAAGTAACATTATTTCCTTATCAATTCTTTTGACTATATCTTTGTTTATTTTTATGCGTTAAATTATTATAGGGTCTGAAAAGGTATATTTATAAAAATGTAAACTAATAAATGCTAAAGCATTGAGACTCAATAATTAAAAAAAAATTCTAGTTGTAAAATTTAAAAAATTCTAGTCACCGTCCTTAAATACATAACAAATGAAAAATTTAAATGGAAAAGAATCGAATTAAAGCATCAGAATGAATGATCTTTTACGTTCCATTGGGAATATAAAATTATCTTTGTTAGTGATCGTTCATTCAAAACCTTTGTATTGTAATTAAGTGGGCATATTATGTAAAAATTGTACACATTTTCTTTTTTTTCATAATAGGAAGTTAATTAAATATTTAAATTTTATTCACAGTATATGATGAGTATTATTTACTGGCTAATTATAGGTTTCTAACGACTTCACTCAACAATAAAAAATATTGTGAATGAATGTAAATGAATTAATTAAAATTTTCAGTTAAAATGAAATGAATGCGGTTTTTCGTCTTTAAATATTAAAATTTTATAAGTAAACACTACAAAACATATCTTTGATAAAAAAATTTCTTATTCAGTGGTTTATTAGAGAAATAAATAGAAAGTATTTTTCAATAAAGTTGACGGATTTTATTTGTTGATTATTTATATATTCAAGTAATAAATCAGAAAAGATTTTTTTTGAATAAAAATCTGAAACAACAGAAAATATTATCTTGGCCTTTTGATATGACAATGCTTATATGATAGTAAATAAAAAAAGTAATTTTACATTTTCCTTTTTTTCAATCTAAAATATTTTTAAACGCCTTTAGAATAAAATGTCAACTTCAAAATAGTGATGATCAAAATTAAGTGGGATTAGAATAAATAATTTTTCTTGTTGTTACTACGGTTATTAATTCTTAAAAATGTGATATAAATTTTAATGCATGTGAGTTCAAAATATTAAAAAAAAATACTTTCTTTATTTGCGTTGAAATTAGTGAAACATATTTTAGTCTTCTCGAGGAAAAAAATTAAAAGTAAGGTAACACAGTTTATACACAGAAAAATTTTTTTTTATCTTCGGTAAGTAAATTTCATGCTGAGGGAATTGAGAAACTCTACTTTGCTCTACCTCTCACCATTTTTTTTTTCGCTCAAAGGATCGAACGCGTAAGAGAAAGAATTTTAGTGCACTATTTATGAAGATGAAGCGGAAAAATGTACATCAATATATAGATGAAAGCCAGAAGGATGTATAAATTAGGTTTGATATTACTGAATAATTGGAAGGGAATCGATGTATAAGTAACATCAGTTGAAGGAAAGTGATTTGTAATTAAATGATGATTATGCCTTTTGCATACAAAAAGCAGTAATATTTTGTTTTTAACCAAAGGGAGCAAAATGAAATATTTAAAGTAGAATCTCCATAGTTAAAATGTGAGTATTTCAGTAAAAATTTATATAACACCTAATATATTAAAATAATTAATTAAATCGTCAGATCTTCTATGTGCTTGATCCTATCGAACAGATGATACTATGCTTGAAACGTTCGTGAAATCAATGTTTGCAAGTATTCGAACAATTCAATACAAATTAATTTATGTACCTTCCACAATTAAAAAAAGGTATTAGTAAATAAGGCTTTAATTGGCATTCTATAATGAATGGACCCCAAAATTATCTCTAATTAATCTAAAGGGATTAACGAGCTGTAAATCTTTGAAAGTACTTTATCAAGAGATAAGTAACTAATTCCTTAGTTTTGGAATGATGTGTCTTTTATTAACAATAGTACAAAGTCGGCAAGTTCGGTTACTTATTGCGTCCACTTAATATTTCAAAAAAAAAACATAGAAATATACTATAACTCTTATTGTATTAGTGAATGTGTTACGACTGATGAAAATCTTGAAATCTACAGATATAAGTTTTATCCATATAGCTTATCTGGTCGTATATGCCGGAAAAACACCATTGTTACTAATGGCACTTGCCATGGAGAATTGCACTGACGGCCATGACTGACAGCAATTTTAAGCCGAATGAGCTTCTCTTGTTTTTGAAGTAGCGCCGTATTGGACCAAGATTACGGCTTAGCCACACACTAATCACATTCGATTGCACAGCCCTGTTTTACAGAAGGTCACATTTCACTCACATTACCTCACAGATAGTATAAAGAAGAACAACCATGCCCTAACCGGGACTCAAACACATTACGCCCAGATCATGACGGAGACGCGCTATTTCTGTGTCATGGCATCATGGCTCCAGCTCACAGTAACGTTATATATATATATATATATATATATATATAATACATTAAATTACTACAAATATGTTTATAAGCTTATATATTACTATCTCATGGCAATCCTTTAATTATAAATTTAGTTACTCTTGATTATTCCAAAACATTTAATACGACTAAAATGGATACTTATTTACTGATAGATTGTATAAAATAGATAATTTTCAAGAGATTGCTCAATAAGGTATATAATTCTACATTTGAAGCAAGTGCAGACTGCTAGTATTCAATCCCTATCATAAAATCTCTTTAAGAAAAATCTTACAATTGACGGAGAAATTTTTGGAAGAGTAACAATGGTTTTTTTACTGAATTTAATTAAAATAAAGGAAACTCCTTTCACTGTACTGCATTTTATCTTCAGAAATAAAAAAAAAATATTTTTTTCTTTATACCGAATAATAGAACTATTTTGGTTTTTACATTGAATAAAGAAGATTAGGTTTTTGGACCTAGGAAGGTTTCAGAAAGCTATAAATAGTAACTTCTTACAATATCTCCAAAAAAATAATCGATAACTTTAGATGAAAATAAAAACAATATATTCCTAAATCAGCTAACAAAGCCAATATTATGTAGTACAATTACTGTTCTTTTTCAAGTGCTAATATTATTACATCAAACACTCTCCATCTTATATGAAAAGTTATTCTAACAGAATAAAGAATGATTTATTAGTTGTATATAAGAGCATATACTGTATGCATGAACCAAGTAATAATTTTGAATGTTTTTTGTACATTGTAACGTAATAACTAGAACTCATACAATAGAATATTCTTATTTTTTTAATGAATATGACGTAATTTTTCTGTATAGTATTCCACAGTACAATGATTTGTAATTGCACGAAATCAAAAAATTCGATTTTAAAAAAAGAAAGAATATTTTCAAAATAAATAAAAGCAAATTAAATAAAGTATATTAAATTCTATTAATTAAAAATAAGGAAAATAAGAATCTCAAGAAGTTTGAAAAAAGAAATTTATGTCTTGTATAATATACTCAAAGCAGCTTGATTTATAAGATTTTTTTATCTTTTCTATATTTACGGAAGTAGTGACATCCAGTACACTGAATTTATTGTTAGGAAACACTTTAAAAAGACAATTTTAACACTAAAAACAAAGTTTCATCTTATAAGTAGTAGATATATTGAAAAGGAATACCAGATACAAATTTAATAATAAAAGACACTTCTCCACATTTGTATCTAAAAAGACTGAAGACAGACTAACAACCCATCCAAAAAATGCCCAATTGTATTGGTTATTGACAGTCAGAATAATTTATATTTATCAATTTTAAAAAGGCTAAATGGTATGCCAAATAGTAATTCAAATCTGAATTTGTAGAGTTAAGTTTAATTTAGTTTAGATACATTAACGAACCGTTTTAAAGTCACAATGGGGCTATTTTCAGATGGACCTTGTGATTTGAAGATGACTAAGAAGGCACCTTAGTATTTTCTCTTTAAACTTCCATCTCTTACCAGCGAGCTATGTTTGTAGACGTTCTATCTGAGGTGTTAACTCCGGAATACTCTATTGTATATGTTGAAGCCCATATTCATCAAAACGAATAAAAGAAACGACCAAGAAATAAATATTTTGCTTTCCCAATGACTTGTAACAATTTCAGTTCACATCTAAGCCTACTATGTGTTTTCAAATGTTGCATTTTTTTTTTGTATTTAAATGCGGATACATTTTCGTTTCTTATATCAACATTTCTCTACAACGTTGAATTTGCTGTTATTTAATTATGTAGTGTCAACCCAGGAAGAAACACTTAACTCTGAAATTTGCCGCTGCTAGCATTCTAAATAGCTTAAATTTTACTAATCTGACATTGCTTTCTCATTATACTCATACAATTTTTACATGACTGCAACTGTTGTTGTTCAGAAAGTAAGGGAAATAAATGATTTTAAATGGCCTTTCGTCATGTAGTGTTACCTATATTTGCTGTATTACTTTCATAACTGTAAGGGGATAGTTAACTAGAATAGAAAATTGAACAAGAGATTTCATGTAGTTTTCCGAAACAACACAAACATAACTAATAATTGTTCGATTATTTTTCTTTTGTAACTTATTGAATGCCGTTATCTTATTATAACTTTACAATATATTTTTAACCTGCAAGATGACTTTAAATTGTAGCAGGCATTTGATGTGCATTATGTATTATTTATTTGAAATAAATGCGTGTGTGTATTAATTTGGCCAAATTACAAAAGACAAACTTTGGGAAAAAAATATTAATGCAGAATCAAGAATTAAGAATCAAAAAGGAAGAAATGATGAATCCGGCGTGAAGTCTTTTTCAAGGTTTGTAGCCTCCGGCAGGAATTCAAACTAGGGATTTTTTTCTGTGAGGAGCCTGATTTTCGTTCAAAAATACTGACCTCTCGTGTCCCGAAAACCCCTTGAAATCGGGGCCTTAGAAATACAATAGTATTAAAAAAATATCAGACAGTAAATGATGCCTCCAAATCCAAGAAAATATACAATGGAGCCAACACAAACTACAAAGGGCCACTAGACGATAAAAGCAAAAAAAAACCCCATTAAAACAAGAACGCAAAAAGCATGCCAGTTGCCAACAAAAATCCAAACATTTCTATAAAAAGCAAATCAATTATGCCAAACTCTATTCAACTGACAGCTTACGCGACAGCGTCCAGTCAAAACCTATCACAGAAAAAAATCCCTAGATTGAATCCCTGTCTGTGGTGTAACCCTTGATAAAGTCTTCAGGTTGAATGTATCATTTTTTTCTTTTTTTTTCTTTTTGCTTCAATATTTTTTCTAAATTTGGTTAAGTTCATCGGTATTTTAGTGGTAGCAGCAGTAGCGCTCTCTAAAAACAATGCATCTTTTATTTGTGTTATTAAAAATGCATCTTTTGTTCATGTAGTGCAGAATGCATTATTTATTTGTGTTGTGCTGAATGCATCTTTTATTCATGTAGTGGAAAATTCATCTTTTATTCATGTAATGCAAAATGGATCTATCTTTTATTCATGTAGTGCAAAATGCATCTTTTATTCATGTAGTGCAAAATGCATCTATCTTTTATTCGTGTAGTGCAAAATGCATCTTTTATTCGTGAAATATTAATTTTTCGTTGAATTTCATAACGATTGTGTTTTGGATTAATTTCTTACAAAAAAGCAAATATTGGTATATATTTATTAAAAATGTGGCTCTATTTGCTATTTTAGTTATATAGCGTATTTATTATTGGTACGCAACATCCAATTACTTTTACTACCTCATCCTATTGAGAACTCTAATATCGGTTATCTCCTTCATCTACAATCACTGGTGTTATATTGCCAACATGTCAGTTTATCGCAAACATTTCATTACTGCGACAGCCTCATAGGAAATGACCGCCTTTTATGAGGGTCAGCTGCACAAAGGTTCTAATTAAGAATCAATTAAGGGCGAGAGTAATGTTTCTGCATTTTCTTGATAAGTTCCCCTTTAAAATCTTGAGAGATTTTAAAAGCTATTGGGGCAATTAGGACAACTAAGTTCGCTTTAATTGAATTTCAAGGATTATCGCCGAAGGAAATTTCCGGCCCATTTAATAATAGGAAACTTGAACTCCTTAACAGTGTAAATTTGAGATTTAATAAGAAGACAACTTTGAATTTTGGAAAGGCATTGTCTTATTGATTCAATAAAAGGGAAACAAAATATATTTATGGATTGCATAGCGTATCTAATTCGAAATATAGCATCTGCTAATGATATATTTTAGCTTATTATGAAAAAATTTGGTTATCCGATGCAGCGACCACATTCAGATGTAAAAATTAATGAGTTAATTTTTCTAATACTTATACAAATATCCATACATGTGGATTGGTTTTAAATTATGGGAAGCACATTTGTACATGTGTTGATTCAAATTATAGAAAGGGAAAATAGGAAACATTAGTTTAAAAAAGGTAATTACTTTTAAATGAAAACAGATTTATTAAATATAACAATAATAATAATAATTTCCTATATATGATCAAAAAATAATATTTCGTTACGCCCTGTGCCACTAACGATAGTTCCATAACTGTTGTGATGATGATGTCGTGTCCGCTTCCGCGGAAAGAGGGGTGCAGTAGCTTCTGAGGGTATGAACCCCTGAGCACCCGAGGGCAGAAGTCTGACTTCTAGCTCAAATGAAGATGAAACACACACACATACGCTTGCACAGCCCCTTTTTACAGGGGGAACATTCACACATCTCACAGATAGCACACACAGAAGAACAACCATGCCCGAACCGGCACTCGAACCCGGGACCTCCAGAACACGAGGCAGACGCGCTACCTCTGTGCCAGCAAGCCGGCCATAACTGTTGTTATTGTTATTAATGACATTTGTCACGGACAGGCTTCACCGAGGCTTAAGCCAGTTTTACGCTGAAAGGAACGTCACACGTTTTGAAGTAGCGCCAATTAGAGCCAAAAGTTCAGCTTAGCTACTCACGCCTTACAGTCGCTTGTACAGCCCCTTTTTACAGAATGGCACATTTAAACACCTTAGAGATAGAACACAAAAGAACGACCATGATCGAACTGAACCTCGAACCCCGTACACCCAGCTCTTCAGGAAGACACACTTTCCAAATACCAGGACACCAGCGTTCCATAATTAGGAAATTCTATGAAATCTCAAGTTTTTATAATTTGGATTAAGTAGATGTCTAATAGTTTCAAAATAAAAATAAAAAATGTCAACAAAAAAATTCAACAAAAAGTCTATAAAAATTTTCAAGGAAATAAAATTAGTTGATTTCAATAAATCGTTCGTATAATTGAATTTAAAACATGTGGAATTGGAAAAAAATGTGTGGTGAAATCACCCAAAACACTTAAATGTGCTGCAGATACTGTCTGTTATTAGATCAATGCTCTAGAAAATATCTCTATTTGCCGAAATAAGTACCTTATGAAATCTTTCTTATTCTCTAGATCTATGAAAGGATTCGGAAAATGTTGTGATTGTGAAATATAAGACGATAGAGTAATTGAAAAGAATGTTTTATGAGATTCTGCGTGGAGATTTTTAAACCTTGCGATTATAGATGGGGTAAATATAATATAAATAACAGGTAATATTTTGATGAAGAATTAATGACATCTTAATACAGATTTTATTTAAAAAAAATTCTCATTGGTTTATTTGATAGACTATATCCTTTAACCTTAAACGCAGAAATGACAATAAATGAGTAATATAACGAGTATATTCCCTCATAGAAGTTAACCATAATTTTGTATATGGAAACAATTCGGAAAATTATGTATACAGTAATGTTGAGAGTGAGAGAAGGTCTTATTGTGTCTTGCCAGATAATTATAATATAAACCTGCACGTTTATATCATAATCTAATCCTTTGACCTATATATTGTACAAACACTAATCATTTGTCCTATATATTGCTTAAATTATAGTACATTGCATAAGACAAAGGATTATTGTTTGGAATCAACTCAGAACAAATATGGTTCAACCCCGATGGGAGGGAAGAGAAGTTTCAGGATCCGAATCGTATTTGAAAATGATTGACGCAATGGAATAATTATGTGGTGCAATAATATTATCAATATCTCCATCATTTTGCTTTGTTTAGTTACATTAACGTCCCTTTGTAAAGCAACACTAGGATTATTTTGGGACAGACCTCTTAAATTTGAACCTTGGTCAGTTAAGACGTCACATGTGTTGGTATCGTTTCTCCACATTGAAGCACACCATTTTGGTCCGGTCGGATTTAATGTGAAACATATCCTCTGACACGATGGTTCTTCTGTAGAATTGGGTCTCGAACCTGAATACCTACGGTTCACGAGCTGAGACCTTACTACCAGGCCATCATTCTGTTAATAATGCTCCAGAGTGACAAAGTATACAATTTTGCTTCTAAACCTTGATTCAACTGGAAATGTCTTTTGGGCTTATAAATAGTTTTTAAATAGTATTTACATGTTTTCTTTGATAACTAGTATGTTATAATTTGCTGTTAATATTTTGACAGTTAATCAAGTGCAAATTTTCTTTTGATTTGGGAAATGTTTATGTCGAATAACTTCTTTGCTTTGAACTCCAGTTTAGCTATTATTCTACTGCTTGGGGAAAAATAAACTAACTGGAAATATTAACTGTAACCTCTTGGCTTTAACATTAGAAAGATTTTATGTTATTTTCTTTAGTTTTAGTTTATTGCGTAGGTGTGAAGTGCTTGGATTAAAATTGCGTTTTTTGTAAATGTGTTGTTTTTAACGTTCAACTTATATTCTTTGTTATTGATATTTCTTTTCATTAGCCTGATTATAGTTAAAGGTTCGAAAAATGCATCTGTATAAGAGCTTTGTTTACAACACATATTTTCTAGTGCCCATAACTTAGAAAAAAATGACGATAAACTGTTTGAAGATTAAGTGAAAGAAATCGCATTACACATGCTTTATCATATATTATTCTCAAGAGAAAAAACATTGTTGAATAAAACAATCAATTAATGGATTTTATATTCCTTTCGAAAATATATGATAAATTCACAAGGCTATCTGGAATTTCAAGACTATTGTTGAGCAATGAAAGAAAGACTGCGTAAAAATTACGATGAGGAATTTAGAGAAGAAATGTGCTCAAATAAACTGAATAAATTTACGACAGTATTCAAACATGTTATTAAGCGAAAGTGAATACGTCTGTACTTAAAATGACATAGTTTATTCTTGAACCTAAAGGCTTCTTAATGCTTGTTTACAATTCCAAAATTTCACAATGATTTGAAATCCCAGATGAGGATACAATGAATTTAGTTCAACTCTATGCTGCTGGATCAAAGCTGGACAAATTGACTAAAATTTCCCTGCCACTAAAGCAGAGCTGTTAAACGGCTGTAGGAAGGATTTGGACGATAAAATTTACTCGTGTAAATTTTTAATTGGATTGATTTACTATTGTGTACATTTATAATCAATGGAACTTAATCTTATTGACCTCTCAAAATCCGTATGGTAAATCTAGATATCTAATTTTGCTGAACTCCAAAATATGTTTCAAACTATTGATCTTCATTCCTTGGGAAAAATATAAGATGAACTATACGAACTCCTCAAACCTCTATATGACTCTTGTCTGCCAAATTCGTCTTATGCATTTGAGTGTGATGCATGGATTGAGCAACACAACAGATCAAAACAGCTGTTGTTCCTTTGCAAATGAATGACATTCTTTTGAAACGTGGTAGACAGAGGAAATGATATGACTTCCCCAAGTTGGATTAAAGTTCTCTGTGAGAAAAAAATCAAATCCATGAAGAAATCAGCCATTTTTTACTACAAGTAAAAGATCGGGTGAGCAAAAAATTTCTTTATTTTGTTATAAGTCTAATGATTTGTAATTCAATTTTATTTCTAAGATGATATCATTAAATGTTATATAGAACATTTAGTTAAGAATCGGATATGCTTCAAATATATAAATTTCTGTTTACTCTTATAGATTTAAAATGTAAAAAATATATGAATTTTAAAGGAAAACATTATCATACTTTATTAAGTAATAAGGGCAAACATTGAATCGAAAAATAATAGAATAGTTTAAACTAGCATTAGTAATACTTTTGCTATACGTCTTTAACAACTAATACATATTTAATAAGTTATTTTAAAATTGTGTATTAATGATGCAAAATAATTTTAAAGCTGTTTTCTTGATAGTGAATTTTAGAAATCTTCACAGATAATTAACAAATAGCAATTAAAACCAGTAGCAAAGCACGCCATTTCTCAAAGATTGTTTACGGGAAATCAGATGCAGTGAAGTATTTCTTATATGATTAAGAGTATGCGTGCCATTTTTTCGTGTAAAATTAACATCTTATGGGAAAATAAAAATAATGTTAATAATTGTCTAAACTTAGATATACTAGTTTTGTTGGAGATAAAAAAAAAGGCTCAATGGTACCCGGTGTACATGATTTGGCAAAGGATATCGATTTGTTTTATATGCTGGTGTAATTTATTTTTGTAGGGTAATATTATATAACTAAGGATGAATCTAATTACTGTATAAAGTATGTTATGTTTTACTGAGTAGGCAAAGAAGATGAACAATTTACAAAAAATACTGCGATTTTCATTTCTGCTACTCGGGGGAAAACAAATATGTATAAGAAATTGAATGTAAGAGAACTCTAGTTTATTGAAGGAAAATGTATTACCGACCTATTAGAAAATGTATAAATTCGCGTAAAACATAAAAAAATTATACAAGTGTTCAAAGAAATTGAAGAATCCATATTTCTCGATGAAAGATTTAAAATATCGTTTTCAAACATAAAATATCTGGAGATTTTTTAAAAAAAAATTAACCAAGAAGAGATTAAATGGATTTTGTAAAAATATAGATAAAAAACATTGAATGAATTATTAGGATAATTTTATGAAAGGGAGAATTAAAAAGTAATTAAAAGCATGTCAAAAGCTGAAATTAAAAAAGGTTTATTATACCTCCCATGCACATGTGTTTAGAGCGCTTACTGCAACGAAACTGAGGTATAATTTAGATGCAACGGCAAGGAAAGCTTAACGATTAATTGTTATAGAGAGATTTTATTATTCTTTAAATGAAAATCTCAAATAGTTTCTTTACAGAGATAATTTTTTTAAAAAAATTAGATGCTTGTATCATATAATTGCCCAATTGAGAGACTTTTTACTGTTTTTACTTTGTAATTTAAATCCACTGAGGTTCGAAGACCTGAAGATGATTCGTTTGAATTCTGAATTTCTTTGCTGACATCTCAGGGTGTGCTGAGATTTTTTATTGTTCTTGGAATTGAAGGAACTAAAGTTCCTAGGTAGAGATGAGTTTTTAAAAAGCCAAAAAATCCTTTTTAAATATTACTGTTTTTGTGTCTAAACAGACTAAAGAAAGTGGGGGATGTTGCAGTTCAGGATAAGCTTTAATTATCTAAGATGTCGTTGGGGTTATCCTCCTATGGCTTAATTCGACAAAATTAGTGCTTGAAAAAAATCCTTATTAGTTCCTATCTGGGAGAATTAACCGATTTCAGATTTCAACTTTGAATGCTTTCTTCAGCATTAGTTTATGACTCTGCATTTGTAAAATACTTCCGTTAACATGTTTTCAGTACACTTGTTACCTGGATTGGGATTTTGTCTATACAGCTGAACTTATTTTTAGTAAACATGTTGATAAACACATTTATATTGACAGATTTTTACAGCAATATTGAAATATTATTTAAATACGATATGTAGCACGTATTTTCTTCTCGCATCAATCAAATCATATGGACACTTAGGTTGAATTGTAGTTTTGTGTGTCCTTGAGTTGGTCGCCAATACGGCAGTAAAACGAAACGACATTATAACAATCCAAATGCTGTTTTGTTTTCAATTATTTACAGTGGTTGAGTTGTACAGGAAACACAACTATTTTATGAAAAATATTTAACTAAAACTAAAAATTAATTTAGATTTGTATTAGAATTGTTTTTTATTGGTGATATGATACTGTAATGTTATTTGCAATGTAAATACGAACATTAAATATTTATTCTTTTACAGTATTTAACTGTGGGTATCCATTTTAGAAATCGTCTGAATTATTAACTCAAAAAATCGTCTGCAATAGAATTACTTCCACTTTCCATATTTTTTCTGATCTGATGGGTTCCTTGATAATTTGATATGTCTCTAATTATTTAAGAACGAATGCGTGGTGAATGGGCTAGACAGAAATATTTTGAGCCTTCAGAATGCATAAATGTGACAGTATTTATATATATATATATATATATATATATATATATATATAT
>JAOUZG010032859.1:2205062-2238683 GCA_026289955.1 Argiope argentata | reverse complement strand
TATATATATATATATATATATATATATATATATATATATATAATATAGGGAAAAGGAAGCTTATTTAAATTTTTATGTGGAGAATGGTTTGATTGTTTCGCTCTTTATTTTGGTTTTATTTGGTATTATTTCTATTATCCACACTGTTCTAATTCAATGACCTAGAAAAGCCGTAATATATTTTTTTAACTTAAAAAATTCTACCCAGTACCTTTCTCAGATGCCGAAGGTATATCATACCCTAATTTTTACTTTCTATCATACCGACCAATTCAGTGGGTTTGAAAAACTTTATTTCACTTTATTATCATAAGCGGCGAAAGTGATCCCAAAAGTTAAAAAGAATTAGAAATCGCAGATAAAACAATGCTTCTCGGGAAATATCGTAATTTTAATGCAGAAAGTGTAACTGTAACTGATTTGCAAAAGTGTTTATTTTGTTTATCTTTATTGGCGACTTGGCATCCTTGGCGTAACAAGGGGCCCTATAAATTACACGTATATCGAAACTTAATTTATTGTTTCGCATAATTTTTTGTTTTATCATTTCTCTTTCTTTTTTGAATGCTGAGATATATATGACCAATAAGGTCTTTCTTGATAACAAATGTTACCTTCAAACTGATTGTATTATGCTAAATTTGAAGATGTTTAAATTTTCTCTGATTCTGGATGGGAACTTAATGAATAAAATGCAAATTTCGCCGTTTCTGTCGGCTAGGATGCTACCTAAGCTCCCCTGAAATTTGAGTTGGAACCAGGGTTTATCCTCGCAAAATCATTACTGACTTTCTGTTGTAGTACTTTCCGTTGTAGATATTTAAGGCATTTGAATTCATCCATAATACATACGGATTTCTAAAATCATATCAAATCATGGGTTATATCGAAGACATACAGTTATCAGACTTTTGACGAATGCTTGCGATTCAGATCGAAAGGAGAATTTTATTTCCACCAGGAGTTAATTTTAACTAGGAGGGCAAATATCATGTATCGACCTGATACTCAAGGGTTATTTAAGATACACCATATTCCTTCATCTTATATTTTGAAGATCCTTATAATCTAGAATACATCAACTTTAAAGGAAATATAAATTGGCCAAATAAGAGAGGCACGAACTTGCAACAGGAAAATAGTTTGTTCTATATCTTTAAAATAATTTCATATTTATCTGAATAGTTCGCATCTTTATCATTACTTTTTGTTCCATCATCAATCATATTAAAAATGAATTGGTTTCTAGGATTTGCTTGGTAGTGTTTTTTCTAAGAACGTAAATAAAATCCTATCCAAAATCTCATTAAAAGAGAAATCTAATTGAATTGCAAACGCGGGTTCGAATACGAGAGAAACATGTGAGAATCTGTAACCCTAACCACTACTCCATCTCTGATATACAGGTCATGCGGCTGAAATAGATCACGTATAACCACATGCCAAAATTTAAGCATAAAAAATTACCTATATAAAATAATGAGACACTAAATTATACAAATGATGATGTTGCAATTTTCTTGTTTTCTTCCCAATCGACATACTAGAGATAGTTTTAACCCTTTGGGGTCTGATGTCGAGTGTGACTCGACATTCAGAACTGTGCATCATTTTGAAGTTTTATTTATTTTTCAAATTTAATTGTTCAAAACGCCTACATAAGGGTTAAAAGATGTAGATTAATTTTTCAAAGAAATTCGACTTAAAAGAAATAAGTCTATTTATTTTTTAATAGCAGTAAACAGGTCTTTGTATTAGGTGAATAATTTTGCATCTAATTATTGTTCGAACTGCAAAAGGTTGAAAAATTAATATCTGGGTTTAGTAATTATAAATTACAATTCCTGATTAAAATACTTAATAATAATTCCAAAAATTATTCTTTAATTAATAAAATGGATTTATTCATTTTATAGTGTAAATTATATTTTAAGATCAAACATATATTCGATTTTTTTTATATTTCTGAATTGAACGACGTCAGTTCCAACCAAAAGAAAAAAAACCCCTCTAATTCCCTTTACCAGAAACATTTAAAGTCTACTGTATTTAACGGTAAGTAAAATACAATAGAATTTACGTATTTTTATACGTGATTAAAAAACTTAATTAAAAAATAAAGCTGAATTATTGCTTATATTACTACAACTATTAGTAAAAATGTTTAATCTAATAGAGAAATTCCATTAACGAGAAGGTTTTATTAATACACTTTCCTGGAATGTTGAAACCATAATTAATGTAATTTCATTTTTAATGTCATGAAAATAATAAATCTAAGAAATGATCTGAAATCAAGATATTCTTTTGTACCGAAAGCAGAGTAAAAACTAAATAGTTTTCATTTGTAGCTATCCCTTAGTTCAAAGTCTTCCATAAATTAGCCCTCAATCGAGATACTTGATACTAACTTTGTGGTGAGCGTCATTTAGAATGCCGTTGGAGGAAAGCGCTACAGTAGAGACAACTCGATTAACATTAGTAGACAACATAATTAATTTCCAGATTGATTATCCGATCCATTGTGGCAATTCGAATTGATAAACTATGGTTTACTGTGTCTGTTGGATTGCCATTGTAATGCTGATGAATTGGCTTTTTAATTATTTAATTACTTTCACCGCTTATAAATTTGAGCAATTTATTCTGGCTTGATGATGACATTGAAAGCTGAACGATAATATATTCTGGTATATTAGTCTCAAAAAATTTATTATTATAGATTTTATCACACAATGTTGTGCTAAGTTGCGTGTTATTAATTTAATGGGTTATAAACTTTGTTTGTAAGGCTAGAGTGTTCCATCCTTTAGGGCTGAATTTATGTAAATTAAACAGTTCAATGCCAAGTATTTAAACAAGTATTTTGAACTGATTCAAAAGTATTCACATATTTAGTACCTGTATTCAAATATTTGGAATTAATTTCTTTCCAAAATATTACCTCATTCTATCGCATAATACAGGGTGTCCGAGAAGTCTTTGACACATTTCAAAAATTCGATAAAAAAAATTAAACGAGATAGAAAGTAAAATTAAATTACATTTATTACCTCATATAGTAACTGAACGTTAGAAAAAGTTATTTAGTACTGAACGTTAGAAAGAGTTATTTAGAAAACTACTGGTACTGAAACGTTAGAAAGAGTTATTTAGAAAATGGCTTCTACAAGTGAGCGCGCGTTTTGTGCTATGTGGTTTTACGAATCGAAATCTGTGACTCAAGTTCAACGTAATTTTCGTGCGAAATAGGGGAAAAGACCCTCCATCTCGTAACAGCATTATTGCATGGAAAAATAAGTTTTTGGAAACTGGGAGTGTCCTGGGTCGACACAGAAGTGTCGTCGATAGAATTCATCAGTCATTTGCTCGTAGCCCCCGAAAATCAGGGGCCCACATCGAGGTGTATTGATACGTTAAAAAAAACTTCACTATTTGAAGTAATAAATGTAAATTAATTTTACTTTCTATCTCGTTTATTTTTTATATCGAATTTTTGAAATGTGTCAAAGACTTCTCGGACACCCTGTACACTAATGTATTTATTCCCTTAAGAGGGGTGGTGTACCATAGTTCATGAATTAAATAACTGTACTTGTCTTAACTAATACAAAATTGTTATCGAAACGTTTTAATACGTTTAATACGTGAATACGTTAAAAAGTTTAAGTATTAAATAGAATTCGTAAACTCGCCAAGTGTTTCGTGGATTCTCAGTTGAACTAATATAACATGTTTTCAAAATAAGCGATTATGGGATTAAATAAAGGGAATGCGTGATAAATGTTATAAATATGAAGATTTACCCATATTTATATACTCTAATTATGCATTTATATTTAGAAAAATAATTATGAAGATATTTATTATAATATTTTACCAACATAAAATTATTTTTAAAGCGATAATCAGGGTATGTTTAGATGTTGTTGAAAATTTAGTAACGATCTCTCAACTAGAAAAATTAACCTTTTCGAAAATAATAAGTATTATTCATCGTTGGATAATGAATAAATAGACTAAATAGATTATTAATAAACTGAATGTATTATAAATAAATAGACTTTGTTACTTTTATTTATTTTTAGTAAATATCTTTTACATTTTAAAAGCAAATGAGATGAATCACCATTCGTTTAATCATTTATTATTTGCTTTAATTATCAATAATGTAGTCACAGAAATTTTTATTGTAAGAATTTATAATAGCATTAATAATCTAAAAAACACCTGCCTTCAAAATTCAGAAATTCCTCATTTATTGTGTTTCTTAATTTATAATTTTACACAGTTGAGACAATATATTCAGAATAATTAAATATATATTTTGTCATCTTTCAAAAGTAAACTCTAACATTTGGGAATGGTAATAATAACATCAGTATTTCCGAATATAGAGAGGAAAATAGAGCTAGAATTAGAGTAAAATATAAAACTAGAATTTTGGCATAAAGATCACATATTAATACTTACCGTATTTGCTTGATTCAGTTTCAGTTTTAAAAAGTTAATTACTTTTAATGTCTTAGTAAAATAGTGATTTTATGACACTATAATACTCATCTATAAATATAATTTCATATTCATTTACTGTACTATGACAATATTTTTTGTATTTTGTGTAATTTAGCAAAAATAATTATATTTAAAAATTTAATTTATCTGATTTCGAATCAATATGTACATAGATATGAAAAACAATTATTGTGAACTCTTTTATTTTTATAAAATCTTTTAATATTTGTTCTATAAAAATTCCAAACAAATTTCTATTTTTAAAATGTTACAACAAAAGTGACAAGGTAATATGAATAATTTTCAGGAAGCCTGCAAGTCTATATTTCTGATTAATAATTTTGTGATTAATTTTTATAAAATGTGAGCATTTTTCATAATATTTGCCTAATAAACGTAATAATACCAATGCATGCATATGAATTTTTTATTTTATAAATATTGATGGTATGGGGAAAAATACTTCTAATCACCAATGAGAATTATTTGTAATTAATTTTATTTTATTTTCTTTTACTAAATATGTCTTTGCTATTTTGGAATAAATTCTGTATTATAGAACAAAAAAACACCATTTGTCAGTTAGGATTTAATGCCAGTAAAAACCTTTATTTTAGGAAAAATCATTAACATGTTCATTTACGATTTGAAAAGATGAAATTTAAAAGATTAAAATTAAATTAAAACGAGATTGAAAACGTAATAAGTACATATATTACTATAAAAAAGTACCAAAAAAAAGGATTCTGAAAAAGCATAATAATATAGTTGCAGTAATGAAATGCAGCAAAAGCGTTTAAAAGGGGAAAAAAGCTGAAGATATCGAAACAGGGCGTGCATAAAATTGATAATTTAAAAGCATGAAACAGATAAAAAATTTCAGTACGGATATTCTCAAATAGCTTTTGTTGAGATGAGAAACGGGACAGTCATTCCCAGGTGATTTGGATAAAAGGATTTGTTTAACAAGATGCGGTGTAATCCATATTACACTGATACAGGAGAAAAAAAAAGTAGAATAATTGATTATAGACGCAAGATAAAATTGCGTAAATATTTGAACTGAGATTTTTTTTTAGTTAGACTACAGGAGTTTGGTTTATGCTTTTCTTGGACTTCTTAAAATTAAATAGTTTTTTTTCTGATAAAAGATTTTAGATAAAAAAAATTCTGACAGATTTTATCTTATGCAAAAAAATCGTTATTTTTACAAAAGCAGGATTAAATTGTTGAAGAAATTATCTGAATATGTTTTGCTATAAGAAATTTGCATTATATTGTAATCCGTAAAATATTTTCAGCATATTTAGCGTCAGATTATTCCAAAACTAAGTGTTCAAAAGATTTTTTGAGATTCGAAGGAGCACGTTTCTTATGGAGATCAATTTCAGAAACTGAAATTTGCAACTCATTATCAAATTTCAGTTTCTATTAACCGTTAAGTTGCCCGTTAAGTTGGGTGGCGATTCTGTATACCGCCCATAGGCACACGGGATAAACCATAAAATTGAACAACCAGATCGCCCCAGCAGTAACATTGGCGGGAACTGTGGTTGTGTCTTAAGGACCTTTACCGGCCACAGTACAACCCTTCCAATAGAAAAATACGTCCCGTCATCGATGGAAGGAGCCATTATCACCTATTTGTGTACCCTTCATTGTGCTGATATCCAATAACCTTATTGGAAGCTCTCACTTTCACTTTTTATTGGTTTAAAATTTATCTTAAAATAAACACTTATCCTATTTTGCTGATTTTTTAAGATTGAGAAATTTAAACAAATAATCCAATAAATTTGCCATTTTTAAGGTTTATTTTACTGCAACGCCATATTTTATTACATTATTTATTATTTACTTGCTATTTATTGATATCATACTTTAATTAGTGAGCAACAAGTAAAATTATGATTTTTTCCAGATTTTTCGAAACATTTATTATTTTTAATTACTTTCCTTTTTATACTCACCACAAAATAAATCTCTTACATTAGCGAGTTTAATTTTTAACTTTTAATCTGTGATTAAAATTATTCCAGTATTATTAACTAAATATTTATAATAAATTTTTATATTTGATTTACATTTCAACAGTGACTTCAGTGGACTTATATATTTGCAGAACGCTAGAAATTATATCTCTTGATCTTATGTAGAGAGCTTCGGAAATAATGTCTTTTCTGCCAATAAATTAACTATTTGCTGTTAGTTAACATAAGCTTATATCAGGTTTTTGAAAAATCTAGCTTTATTTTCTTTTAAAGTTTAATTTAAAATTAGTGTTCGCAAACACAGAATTTTAATTTCCTTTAGACAAAATTACATCTTTGAAAAATAAATAATCTATGCATTATGGTAGGAAAATAATTTTATAAGGATTATTACAATGAAATTATACTCTTCAGAAAAATTTGATAAGCAGTGAATTACTTTTCGTTGTTGATTATTTATCATTTTATTACTCCGTTTTCTTCTGCAGGACGTGAATGCATCCATGACATATGTTTGTTTACTTTTCTTATAGAATAATTTATATTGATTGTTACCAGCGGAAGTTTAGAATACCCCCCTAAAAATGAAAAACTATACATTAAAACTACTTTGTAAACTTTCAACTGACTTAGAATGTGAACTCTGAATGTGATGCAAAATAGACAGATGTTATCGTACTTGGAAGTAAAAGGTGTATATTTTCATATCATTCAAAACATTAAGAACCGACAACCGTGATTTCTGTTCCCAACTTTGGAATTCAGATATGAAACTTTCGAATATCTATGTACCATAACACAACGAAGCAGAGAAGTTACTATTTCCATTAAAGATTCCTACTCGTAAAACTATTCAATGCCGTTGCCTCGAAGGCATAATTTATGCCCATAAATGGCATGTTGCTGCAAGTTGATATTAACGATTTGTGAAACTTCAGATTTCAGAAAGGTACTTTTACCTACAAAACTTTGTCAATAAAAGCAGCTGGTTCAAAATGAGGAACGAAAGACGATTGCAACGGAAACATACAAACCGTTTTCCAAACGTCTTATACTGAAACTACCTACGTTTTTTACGCATATGAGAAATACTTTTAAAAAAAACCTACACTACTTTCAAGCTTAAAAACAGTTTTCTATCTACTACTTTAACTACTCGACAGGGAATAACATCAGGTTTGTTACATTTCAAAATTTAGTGAAGTAAATAATGCATATTTTTACATCCCTCTATATTTTTTGAGCCATTTAGCAGTTAGTTTTTATAGGTTATATTTAAATTCAATTACAATCTCTCATTCATAATTTGATATTCTTAAATTCTCTAAACCAAATATTTTTAAGCATCTAATTGCAAAAGATATTAAAACCACATGAATATATTAGCCCGTAACAATTTTTATTTTCCTTATGTGTGTTCTTAATGAAATTAAATTCCTTATCAGCAAGGGACTGAAAATGTAACTGTAGTAGCAACTCTGCGATTATTACCTTAAATTAAATTTGTATTATCATGTCAGAACATAATGTTATTTTGGGAATGAGCGACAAAAAAATTCCGTAAACGAAAATGTAATACAATCCGTAGGCAATAAATTGAAATTTTATTATCTGCACGAGAATCACAAAATATCAGATTTTAATAACGAGTTGCCATTTAATTTATAAAAGCTCTGATTTTTTAAAAAAATTAATGACTACGGCAAATAAAACCTAGAAAAATGTGATTTTGAGAGTAGGATTATTTGAAATGAAATAAATAGGAAGTGGGAGTAATTTTTAAACAATAAATACGAGACAATTTTTTGGATCATTTGCTATACTAAATTGATTCATTAAATATAACAATTAAAATGAAAATAAATATACTTATGATGCTTGGCCATTCAAAAAGTTATGTTCTGACATGATACATAAAAATATGCATAACAGATTTCATTTTAATCTTTTATTGTGGTGATATTACTTTAAAAAACTTATTCAAAAATAAAAATTGCATTAAAAATTTTGAATTTATATCTTTTATTCATAAAACAAATTATAATAATACTTTGAATGAAAATTAATCAATGTCTATTATAAAAGAGCTTCTCACAAAATTTTTTTTTAAAAATAAAAAAAAAAACAATTATTGCATGGGAAAGGATTTATATTTCCAAATTGAACATAATATTTCCGAAAATTTTTGTTTTCTAAATTATCATAAAATATAAGCATATGAGATGATGAGAATATCTAAATTTAATAAGAAAAATATTAAGCAATGTTTGACTTGAATGTGAAATAATTTCATGTTTACTTAAAACTAATTTTCGAGGAGCTATATTCAATTGTTCAGGATGTCCCCTCTAAAGGAATTGGAGATTTCAGAAATAAAAGAAAAATTCTACCCATAAATCTATCCTACAAAGCAAACAAACAAAATAAATCGCATATTTTAGAAAAGAAAAATTCAATGGATGAAAAAATACAAACAAATTTAAAATTTGGTTGCACTTATTATGGGATTTTATTTTAGATCTTGAATATTTTAAAGGTTCAGTTGTCTGTAATCCTAACAAAGAAAATAAATTAATTTCTAAGAATTAACCCTAAAACGTTTTAGAGTTCAATACGAGCGAGAAACAATACATTATGCAATGATTTTAGATGTATATTACTTTTTTTTATTTGATCCGGAATAAATATCATTTCACAAAATATTGAATCTGAGAATAAGTTTTCAGACAGAACTTAACGGTAATATTATATTGTTACAAGCGGGCGAGCGCCGCGGAAGCTTGCCGAAGTTGGTGACGTTTGACGAGGAGCTTCGATTCAACCGAGTTCTTTTCGCGAAAGGAATATTTTGGTAGCCATTGGATCGTATGTGAAGAGCCGCGTTGCTTCGCGTGCTTTTGGGCGCGCGCCCGGTCGGCTATATAAGGGACGGGTAGCCATAGTTTCGGGAGTTAGTCTTTTCCTTCTTGGAAGAGAAACGTCTCGTTCGATTAGTGGATTACTTTTCTCACTTGTGATTAGTGAGTTGGATTTACGTTTGCTGTTAACGTTGTGTTATTGAGCTCACTGTGATTTACTGTTTGCTGTGCTATACGGTAGTTGTTTTGAAGTCTGTATTTATTGTGCGTAAGGCTTGAATTTATGCTGTAAGTGACTGTTGTCTGCTGAATTGTGTTTATCTGAAGTTTTACTTTATCGAGTAATCCTGTAAATTAATTTGTTTGTGCTGTCCTCAAGTAAAGTCCATTCAATCCGAACCCGCTAAGCTAAAAATGTAATAATATAATAGGTAATAGTGGTGATATGCGATGTATTAAATAAATTACTATATAATAATTATTAAATAATTTAGCAATTTTAAATTGATCATTCTTTTATAAAGATTTAAGAAAGTAAACCGATTGAATTTTTTTATTATAAAATTTTAAGTTTAAAAACAAGAAGACTTGCATGTTTACTAATTCTAACCATAGAAAAAATGAAGCCAAAATTTAAAGGACATATATTTTATTCTTACATGTGAGCAACACTATATAATCAGTTTTATTGTACAAAGAACAAAATAGAATACATTTGATTTCACATTATATTAATACTGATAAATATTATTACGTTAGCCAATTTCTTAGCTATAGATATAACGACAATATATATTGCAAATAAAGAAAGCAATATCTCAGAATATTGAGCACCATAGAAATCATTAAAATGTAAATACTTCGACATATATGAGCTTTAAGATACATCTATTTCTATCAGCTATTTAACAATAGTTTCTAACATAAATCTTGTTCTTGAACACATTCCTTACACAAACAGGGACATTTCTGAGGATAATACTATGAGAAAGTCGTAGAAGTTCTTGAAACTGATTTCAATACAAGCATTTTTTGTGGTACTGGATTTTTAAAAAATCAGCACCAAACGTTATTTAATACACAGAATGTGTGTTTTATAATATTTAATTTGTTAATTAATTTATATTATTTCTTTTTGTAGTATAGGATTTTAATTTATAAAAATCAAAATCATGTACACTAGACAAAATTTTGCACAAAATTAAATCCAGTAATCAAAGAAAAAATGTAAATTAATTCTCAATGCTAAAACATTGTTAAAACATCGATAACTCACTTTGTAGGCATGATTAAGTCATTAAAATATTTAAAAAGTGCCAAAATTATATATATATTTTACATAGTAAGAAAAAAAAAATAACCTTAATATATAATCATTTTTTAAAACATTTATTTTGTGCTTCATAAGAAAAGAAAAATGTAAGAAGTAATTTTTACATTTTCCAAAAGGAAAATTTCAATGAAAAATTTTTCATGTAGTTTAATTATTTCTAAACATTATGGTTATGTTGAGAAGGAGTATGATTCACTTTTTATTAAAAGAATAAATGAACATAGACCTTACTTCTGTGTATTTTTCTATTAATATGAGTCTTATGCTGCTTACAGCTTCATACTTAAAACTACACTTGAAAGTTTTATGCTACACATGAAATGTTTATTTTAAATTATCTCAAAGGTAAAACTAAATATTCCATTAGAAAATTCCTCCTTTGAGTATTATGTAGATAACACATTTACTTTCACCAGTCAAATATATCTTATAAGTGAGCTTCAATATGGTGACAAAGATAAATACCATGCATGCAATTACACTGTTGAAGCTGATACAATAGTTGGCGATTTAAAGAAACTGGGCAGGAAAAGATTTGCAAATGTGTTACGGAATTGTTGACTCATGGTACAGTATATTATGAAATTGATTGCATTATTTATCAGGGCCAAAACATCCATTGTCTCTCCGAAATTGGAATACACATGATTGAAAAAGTCTGTTCCCAGGATTCCAGTCAACAGCGCCAGTAATCCAGATGGAAATTCCGTCAAAAGGAACAGCATCAGCACCGCCAGAAGCATTCTTGTTGTTCGGTCATGATTTCGATCGGCGTCAGCTCTTAATCTTTGTCTTCTCAAATTTCTCTCATAAAGTACTTTTATCAAGCCGAAACTGATTCCGGTCAGAGCAACGCATGGGACAAGTTTCATGGTGACACTTGAAATCCAGAAACACATGTTCTGAAGCAATTTGTTGTGCATTTGAGATATACGACTGAAGTGAACGAAATACCTAACCCCATCTATGCCTGCTACTGGAACGATAGTTGAGGACAGATATCCAGGTATTCCCATGATTGGACAAACCAAGTAAGTGGCGAGGATTGCACATTTGGCTCGATACATACTGCACCATACCGTGCTGTTCTGGGGAAACCGGACAGCCAAAAATCGCCAAATCGCCACTGTCACTGTCAGCCAAGTTGATATCGTGTGACTCACCAGAGTAAAGTGTTGATGAAACAAAGTGAAAACTGCCCATCCGTAAGAAAACTGATCTTCTTGAGTGGCATGATTTCTTATGTAATTATGGTATGTAAAGGGTATATAAGATGACATTACAAATATATCTGAAACCGCCAATCCTATTAGAATAGCATTCGTTGGAGATATCATATTTTTTCTTGTCAGCACAATTATATTTAATATATTGGCTGTGATCCCAAAAACGCAGCAGGCAAAACTCAGATAACCGTGGACGGAATTGTACGCGTTTCTGTATTTCATTAATGCCTCGCCGTAATAGGGATAGTCAAATTCTTCCTCTATTCCCAACATGGGATTGTAAGGAAAACTGACTGAGCTGCTGTTATCTGGAAAATGCTCTTTTAGTGAAGAGTTTATGTATGCTTGCAAGTACAACTTTGGTTGCAGTTCGTGCATTCTGAATTGTGTGAAAATTCTGTTTTACTTAGATAATCAGTAAAGGTTCACAGGATTTATTTCTGGTTTAGCCAGTCATTTATTTTCATCTTGTTGAACTTCGGTATTTGACGTGTTTGTATAGAAAGGTTATATGCCTTTTGCTTGATTTTCAACCAACCATTCATTCGGAGTCATATAATCTATATTTCTTCCATCTTCCCATTTGATGATTTATCTATGGAAAAGAAAAAAAAAACAAAAGTGATAGTCATTAAAATAAAAATTACATGCATGATTATAAACACTACATACTGTATAGTATTTGAAATTTAAAACCGCCGAGGAAAATATGTTTTTGTTTTCAAACAAAACCAATAAGATTGGTACTTAGAAATATAATTACACATGTTTGCATTATTAGTCATTTTGTTAACATTGAAAGCTCATGAAAAACTAAAAAGTAATTCAAACTTTGATAAATAAAGACCTGAAGATGGTAACTAAACAAGTCAATGGAATTATAAAATAAAAATAATAAATTACTGAATATTTTTTATGACATTATAGAAAAGGATTTTTTCCTAGTGAGGTTTTTCAATTTTTTTAAATGTTCATTAAGTTTTAATAAGGATAGGCTTAATGTCATCAGAATTTTGTCAATTTTTTATCGTTTAGTAACATTGATATTTAAATTACATTGGCTTAACTTTCTGCACCTCCGTTTTATAGAGGTACGTAAGGACCACTTTGAAGTAAGTGCGTTTATTGCTAATTTGCTTTTACATAAATTATGCCATAATCAGAGTAAAATTAGCATGGCCTACTTGCACAGACAATAATTACTACTACCTAAAGCATTCTCATATTTAAACGAATCAAGCTTTTTTTTTCATCATACTTAAACATACTGCTCACCACTAATTTTGCTGCAATAGGTACTCAAAAGATTTAATTCTAGTATCAGGCTGTTATTTCTCAATTTTGGTCTTTAAAAGATTAGTAATCGAGTTCACAAAATAGGGAAAATTAATTTTTTTAGTCTCAACATGCAATACTGACTTTTCATTGAAATTGTCTCAAACGTAGTAATACAATTCAATAAATAAACTTAATACTAAAAATTAAAAAATACATAAAGCAGATATAAACAAATAAAGTTATTAAATGGCAAATATAAATTGGAAAAATCTAAATGCTATTTTAATGAACAAATTGTCGATACAAATTAGTGAATTAATATGCTCCAATATTAATGATGCACTAAAATAAGTTCGCTATTAAAAGGGAAGTGATGAAGTAGCATTAAATCATATATAATAAAAAATAAAATATTATTCAAATAATTTATAAAAAAGAGTATGATTTCCTTTTATGTCTTTCTCTTTTTGATATCCTTTCTCCATTACTTTGATAAACGTAAATAAAATTATCTTCTTGCAATTATTAAAATTGATAAAAAAAATTAGAAGTCTGTCTAGGAAGCTTGACAGAAAATGCAAATTTATGCAAACTTTCAAATCTAATCATGATAAACTTTTTGGAATGTTTTGTTGAGTTTCTTAATTTTATAAATATTGAAAGGCCTCATACTTAGATTTAAAGGAATTACGGCAGAAACCAAGTGGACCGAAACATCTGGATATCCTTACTAATGCATGACGGACTGAATACTTACGGTGCATCCTTCTTTAATTAGAAAGCCTCGCCTAGATGAAAAGATTTTCTAAGAATTTCAAAGGCTTGTCAATCGCGTATTTCCTTAATAACCAAGTGATATTAGTACTCTTTGATGAATAAGTAGGGTAACCTGTATGAATATCAATCCCTTCTTAATATTGGCTACCATTAAGAAATTTTATGGGGGAATAAGAAGTTTATCTCATAGTTTGGGGAGATACTGGCTCGTACCCGCTTGCTGAGGTGTCTCAACTCGGATAATTTTCAGAAGGGAGTGCATTAATAGCATACTATTTTACACAGAACCTTTTTATAATTAAAGTAAAATATAACTAATTTAAAGTCCAAAATCAATCATGGTTGTTGAAGAGTTTGAACTGTTAACGAAGTAACGTATTTGAAGTATTATAAATTCCTGTTTGAATCTTTTGATTCATCTGTGAAGGAAATATTTTATAATTGTATTGAAAACAATCGTCAATTTTTGTCGAGTGATATAAATAATTTAATCATAAAACCAAGTTCAATATAAAAGGGTTGGGAAATTAATGTATTTCTGTTATACAACTTTTTTCACCATAAATGGATGTCTGGTGTCTATTCCAGCAGTCTGCTTCTAAGATTTTTCAACTTTTTGATATGTTTTCATAAGTTTTGTAGTAGCACGAGGGAGTAGTGGTGATAATGCACAACGCACTGAAAATCTTTTTATCTAAACCTAATTCGGATTTTATATGAAAGTTCTTCTAATTCAGAATGATTTCCAGGAATTTCAAGGCAAAACATACACTCTTTATCTTGGTCAGATTGTGGAAAATATTATCCTTAATTCTCCCTTGTTATGCTATCAGAGAATTTTCTATTTTTGCTTTCCTCTGTGTATTAAGGTATTTAGATGTCAAAGAACTCAATATGATTTCACAGGAAAAATATATGTATCAAATCCTTAAATAAAGGACAGTTCCTACAGTAGCAGACTTATCATTGCTAATGATTATAATATAAAATATTAAAACAATTAACTATGTGTTTATTTGTTAATATTAACTCTAGAATTAAATCAAATTCTTAAATGAAGTAACTGAATGAATAGATAAGGGAAATAAGAGCATTAAAATTGAATTAAGCAACACACATTATTGTTGTAGAGAGTAATAAAAATTTGAGCATTCCATGATTTAAAAAAACTAGATATTTCGACATAAGTGATACCGGTTTTGAAATCAAAAGTTTCAAATCGCATACAAAAATTACATTGAAAAAATTGCATTTTCTTGCTCATTAAACAATGAACTTAATAATAAAAAAGATAGAAAAAGGAGATTTAAAATCTTGTACGATACTTATTATAATTGGTTTTTATCTGTATATACGTTTATATGCTCAAGTGCCGGCTTTCTGGCGCAGAGGTAGCGCGTCTTCGTCGTGTTCTATGAGTCCCGGGTTCGAGTCCCGGTTTAGGCATGGTTGTTCTTCTGTGTGGTATCTGTGAGATGTGTGAATATGCCTCCCTGTAAAAAGGGGCTGTGAAAGCAAATGTGGGGAGTGTGTAGCTAAGTCGTATTCTTGTCCCTAGTTGGCACTACTTCAAAAACAAGAGACGTTCCTTTCGACTTAGATGTACTGCTGTATCAGCGGGGGGGCTGGTCTGTAGGCAAGTGCCATAAGTAACAACAATACATATTCAAGTTTTTATCGATAACAAAGATAGCTTGCTATTTAAAATTTATTCGTTAAATACTTCTTAAAATCAATCAAAAGTTGAAGTAATTTTACTTATAAAAAATAAGATCAATATCAATAAAAGGCTAATTTCCTTAGTTTTTAAATTTAAATAGTCAAAGAGTAACTTTAGAAAAAATTACTAAACTAATAATGTTTTGAAACAAAATGTCATATATGTTGGTTAATAATATTAAAAATTTAAATATGTTTCTAATACATACTAAGAATTATTTAATGGATTTGTTTATTGTACATACAACTTTCTGCACTTTAAAATGCCTTGAATAAATTTTCCTGTCAAATAATGTTTTATGATACAATCAACATATAATATCCTATCTGCTCTTTTTATAAATTTTAAATATTGGCGCTTTTTAAATTTAAATAATTATTTTAAATATTCTTTCTTTAAATACTGGTTTTTAGGCATGAGTATTAAGGTATATAAATATTTAATGCTTATTTTCCTGGTGAAATTGATAGTAAACATATAAAGAAATTCAACTTTCATTACTTCATCTATAGCAAAAAAACATGAATAAATAAAATTTTCTATTATTTTAATAAATACATGAACAAATTTCCCTTTTTCATAAAAAAAATTAAGTTATATTTATTCTTAAATTTTGGTGGACATTTAGATAAAAAAGTTTATTTCAAATGTTTAATTTGTCAATTAAGAAACATGTTATTCATTTTAAGTAGTCCATAGCTGCGATTTTGATTTAAAAAAAGAATAAATTTGAAACTGAAAATTTAAGAACAATTATAATACATATGTGTAAAATATGTATTATGTATGAACTTATATAATACATATAAAGAATTGCATTGAAATGTATTAAATAATATTTAATATGCTTTAAAAATTTATTTTATTATAATTAATGGCTAATGTTTACTAATTAGTCACCTTTTAAAATAAAATTGTAACGAGAAGGCACAAAAACTCTTTCAGGAGTGAGCAATAATTTTATAACTTGCTGTGAAAAGAGGATGATTAAAATTGGGATATGTGTAAAATGATCCCCCAAGAGACCTTAGAAGGCGATTTTGTTAGAAACTTGTTGAGTAAATACCAAGTTGGTTTTTCTTCCATCATCCTAAGTATATTAACGACTAAAAGAAGAAACAGACACATTCATTATTTTTTTCACTTATTGGTCCCAATGCGTAGATTAAAGCGTCAATTTCTTATATCATGTCTGGAAAGACCCCGAAACTATAAAACATCATATATACAAGTTGTCCCAAAAGAGTGAAACATGTTTTTGTTTCTTTAAATATTACGCTTTAGGCATGTGTTTTTAATTAGAAAGTTTCGTTCATTAAGATGGATAAATATATAATGCTTCCGCTTCTGCGGAGATTTATAGTAAACATGTAATGAAAGTTGATTTTATTTGTCATCCATAGTATTAAATTATAAGTAAATAAAATGTTTATTGCATTAACATTTTCTTTTGAAAAAAATTAAAGTTATGTTTATTTTTAAATTTGGAGGGAATTTTAGACTAAAACGTTTATTTAAAAGTTTAAATTGTTAATTAAAAATGTTATTCATTTTAAATTATTTTAGTTGATAGTTGCAACTTTGATTTCCAAAAAGGATAAATTTGAAACAAAAAAAAATAAGATCAAATATAATATGTGTATGTAAAATATTATTAATGTATTTTTCCTTTCGCTGTTTCAAGGAAATTTAAAAAGAAATACATTATGTAAAAAAAAGCAGTGAAACATCTACTATATTTTACGAAAACATACTTCACCAATTAAATAATATTACAATGACGCAAATGACTTTGTGGTGTATCTGAAAACCAGTTTATATATTTATATATTATAAATTATATATTTTAATAATCGATTTTCGTTACGGTATTCTAAAGGAAGAGGCAAATTGTTGAATAACAAATTAAACGGAAGTAATACATACATTTATTTACAATTTATTATGTATTTAAAAAGAATAGTTTAAAGTTAATTTTTGGTTTTTGTTAATATATTGCTTTGAAGGAACATCAATAAATATATTATTTAATCCATAGAAACTATTATCTCAAATTAGAAGACAGCCCTAAGGGCATTTAAAGTGATTTAAAATATTAAAATACTGAACGAGCCAAGCTAGAGCAATAAAAAAGGCATTTAATTTTTATTCAAAAAACTAACCTTACGAGTTCCATTGTGTGTGTGAAGAAACAGTAGAAGTAAAAATATAGTTCAGCATTATACCGTGGAGAATTTTAGAGTCCATAAGAAATATTTAGTTCAATTTCAAGTAATGATTTCCTTCCAGACAAAAAGTTTTTTTGTTTGTCATTGTTTACTTTATAGTATTTTAATACACCCCTTCCCCGACCCCAATCGTAGAATCATCTAGTTTAGGTCTCTCAGTATATTGGCGTTTCTGAGTTTCATTTTGAAAATGAAAATTTCCTATCACCTTTAAGAATCTTAGAAATAGCTTGTCTCCTTAAGGAGTTGATATGCAAACCAAGCTTATATCAAACGCATGCTCATGAGATTTTCGATAGTCCTCTAAACCCCCATGTTCCGAAAAGTAAACTCATCTAGAGGAGCATATCTAATGAATGAAGCATGGGCCTCGAGTATTGAATTAATCAAACTTAACGAAAGAGGCAAGAATTTCGCACTTGTGGTATTCAAGTGTCTCGATCGCCTCATCGTTTCGTTAAACGAGCATTAGAAGTTCGTCCTCGTTCATAGACATTTTATGATAAATAATTTACAAACTAATTCTACTCCTTTTTCTAATGACATATCTTATCTATCGCAGTATATTGATAAATAATTAATGAAGCTTTGGTAACCTTATAAAAGTTTTATATGAAAGCTTGTAATTAATAGAGTTGCATGTTTCTTATTTTAGTTTCTGTTTTTGTAAACACACAGCCTGAATACATCTAATTGAATTTCGTCACTTTAGATATGAATTGTGGTAAGGAAAATCGCGAGAGATACTTTTTTCCCATCTATTCACGATACAATTATCCATTGGCTGTCTTATAAAAGTATGCAACATTTAGAATTGTTTTTTTAACAATTGCAAGTCAATAATCACCTTATAAATTGATTTCTAAACAGTTGTATTTCTCGCCACCCTAATATAAAAATTGCAAATATAAAAAAGTTAGTTTCCACAAAAGAAAGGGAGGAATCGGAAGTCCTTAATTTCTTAAAATAATATTTAAGATACAATCAAATTCAAGTTTATTCTTGGTGCTAAATATCATGGAAGAAACCTGTAATGGCCTGGTAGTAAAGTCTTGGATTTGAAACCCAATACCATCAAAGAACCGAAATTATAATTGGATTTGGTGCAATTTTCTTGGCTAATTGCCCTTCTGCAGAAGTGACGTGAAAATATGTAAGTGAATGGGATGCCAGCTCAGGTGTTGTATGACCCCGATTCAAAATTATAACTCAAAGTAATTCATAACTAAAAGTACTTTTTAAAAAGTAGAATTAAAATTAATGATATTCAGTGCAATTATATTAAATAGTGCAATTTAAGTCATAAAAAAAGAGAAGGGCAAATTTTCCATTGATAGACATCAAAGATCAATGAAGGCCAAATATGGTGATTTTAATATCCTTACCTAATTATTAGTCATGTAATAAACATCGAAATCATTATCAAATTAGTTAGTTTAAATCATTATGCAATTTAAAATATGTAATAAATGTAAAATGAATAAAAATAAGTTTTTAAAAACTAAATTCAAAATTTATGCTCAGTATTTTCTAGCATGTGGGATTCGGAGTCTTACAAGAGTTACCACGACAGCTCAGCCCAACTAAACTGTAAATATTCCATGTTTTAAATGAAATATTTAACTATCTAAAACTGTTGCAATAATGCATCTAAATATTTAGGTGCTTACTTCACAGTTTAAACAGGCTTCTCTTAGCTCTTAACTTTGAATGACAATCAATATGCGCTGACATAATGATGTGTTTGAAATATAGGCTATGACAAATCCTTGAAAGTAATTGGTGAAGCACTAAGCCGATTCTTACATAAAAGCATTCTGCACCGAGTCAAGCTTCGTTATGCAACATTCTGGTGTAAATATTCGCATTCTCTTACAGTATACATATTTCTGTCGGTACTGCTACGTTCAGTGGTGGTGGGGTGGTTGGCTGTACACAAGTATACATCAATAATGGAAGGCCAGATGAAGTTCGTGTGCATAAATAATTTACATTTCGTGTGAGCGTTTGAACTCTATAGGTTAGATAATCTACCATAGAGTTTTCAAACGTATCTAATATACAGTTTGAAAGATGGGAATGTGCACTTTAGGGCAATTAATTTGAAATTTCAATTTGAAATATGACATTTTGATGTTGTTTCACAGTTACTTTAAAAAATAAAAGCATTCAAAAATTATTTTTATAATAATAAGCATAAAAAAATATCTTTTCAGTGATATCAATTTTTTTGGCTTATATATTTTATTTTTACACTTAAAAATTTTTTTAGATAAGCGAAAATTTACAATTTTTTCTTGAATACTTTTGGAAGTACCAGTAAATGTTTTTAATAAATATAATCTAAAAATGATCAAACATTTAGGATATATATATATATATATATATATATATATATATATATATATATATAAAATATAATACGTTAATAATATATAAATACATGCTACAAAGTTATCTCTTTATTATTATTTTTTAGGCATATTAAGAATCATTTTGATAACTATTTATTAAGATTATGAATACTTTTTAAATTCCACTATTTTGAAGATTTTCTTATTTTATTTCTACTTGAAATTATGGCCTCTCAAAGTAAATGCTCAAACAATAACCCTTTTTTTCATTTCGCATTTTTTCGTTTCTACACACATTTTATTACAATAATAACAACAAATATTAATGCGCCATTAAGTTGTTCTGTAATATAGAACGAAGTATTTTTTGCAAATGTATTTCGTACATTTCCCTGATAATCATCACAGTGTATATATTTTTGAATTTGAAATACTAATCACAGACAAGCCCCATATAAAAACAGCAATAGAAATCATTTTGAACTGGAGTACTAATTTAAAACACTATTTTGCTTTTGGGGCTACTATTTTTGACATTATTTATAAGCTTTGTATTTACTGAAATAAAATTCTTTACAAACTTAAATAATGGTGATGAATAGACCTTCTTCGCCTTATTAAATTTGTTTAGGAATTTTTATTTAGAAAAGAAATGTGATTAGTTTTTATTAATTAATTAGGGAAACTAGACAAAAGAACGCCTATTTTTGTATGCTTATATTTTTGAAATATATAATTTTTTGTTCTATTTATCTTAAGTTTTTTAAATATTTCAGAAATTTAACTTTATTTCCTTCTGAAGCTTCCTCTGTGTTTACCATGTACAATGTGTACTGTGTATAGTGAATTTCATTTCCTAAAAACGATGCGCAGTTAAGATGTGAAAGTATTAGTAAAAACATCTATCTTATTAATCAATTAACCTTTTTTTTTCATTTTTATAATAGTCATTAAATATCATCGAAAACAGGAAATTTGAATTCGATGACGAAATAAAGGGAAATAAATATGAAATGAAACAAACAAAACTATTTGTTATCTTAAGGAATCTAAATCTAGCAAATGACAATTTACTGTAAAATTGGACAATTGAAAATGGTAAATATTTGTATAATATAAATTAATGCCATATCATTTCTACCTTTCGTATAGTAAGTAACCGAAATTCGCTGAACGATGGTGTCGACATCTATTGGAAAACATTGATATTGTATAATAGCATTTTTTTTTCTGTAGCATATTTGAGAAATAGTAACGGTCAAATTGAATACATTTCGAAAAAACAACCCGCATACAAAAATTAAATTTTAAAGAAAATAATTTCGCGTTTTAAAATCGTGTTTACATAAACTGTCATTAAATTTTCAACCCTTAACTTTACGCACAATTCTAATATTGTTATAATCGTTCTTAATAAGTAATAAATGTATAATATAATCCACAAAAAAAATATCTAATCCATAAGTTATAACCGCCCCGAATAAGCATCCGAATGGTTACTCTCATTGCAATTACACTAAATACTCTTCTACGATTGAGAAATAAAGCTTATCACAAGTACTAATGAAAAGACATACGACAAGTCATTGGAATGTAAGTAATTTGACTCTGCAGCATTAATATGCCTAATTGGAAAGAAAACAAAGAAAACTCAAATGCATATTATATATTTTTAAAAAAGCATAAAAATTTCTTAAAAATAGTTATAAATGTTGATTAAGAAAAGCAGAGACGAAGTTTCACTTTACATAAGAAATGGTGTTTATTATTATTTTGTAAAATATGTAGCCTGCAGAAAGGAATTAGGAAAAGAAACTTGAATCGTCAGTAACCAAATGCTGGTAAACAAAATGTTCAGTTATAAAATAAATAGGCATTATTAACACCTATTCGTATTGTATATTAAGAAATTATGCATTATGTATGATATTATATGTTTTTCGAATTGTATAGAATGAAATTATAGTATCCTAAATTATTGTGATCATAATAGGAAGAAGAGAAATAAAAATGACAGTTTAAATTAATTTTTTTCATACGATAAGTGGGACAAAGAATATAATTCAATTATAAGAAATTCTTCTTTTATTAATTAGAATTGAAGAGAAACTTTGAATACTCCATTTGAACTAATAAATTTACCTTGTAAAATGCAAAATTAACTGATGTATGAATTAATCGGTTAAGACTCTAATATTAGTTTCTTATCAAAAAGGCAACCCTCTGCATAGTATTGCAGAATGATACTAAAATATGTTAATGATAAATAACTAAAGAAATTCCTACTGTTTTGGAAAGAAACTCGGAATATTTAAGGAAAGTTTAAATATCGACCTAACTCAACCAACAAGCACAAAGTGGTATAGAATTTGTATTATTCTTACACTATCTTGCAGATATAGGAAGAAAGATTATTGATTCACAACAAATAAACGAAATCTGCTAGTGATAGAGATAGATGGAATACTCAGATTATCATAAAATAATTTTAACGTCTATTGCCATTAGCTCACTCAAAACTGCCACAATTAATTAGTTTTTATATAAGAGGGGGATATATTTCCGATTTAAATGGAATCTATATTGATAAGGGAATATATATATATATATATATATATATATATATATATATATATATATAAAATTACAATGACTACTATAGATAAAAATATCCCGAATCAATATCCATCAATATCAAATATGTCTCCGTATTGGTCATACGCGTTATACACACCGACATCTCATTTTGGGTGAGATGACGCCTAAGTGCCCAACATGTCATGTAGCTTTTACTGTAAACCATATTTTAATTGAATGCCCTGCTTTTAATCTAAATCATGTTCGTTTTTTAATACATAGTCATTAACCTTGCTGGACTTGGTAGGGGAGAGATACCACCCGAATATTTTTAACTTTTTAAAGTCTATAAACTTTTATACTTGCATTTAGTCGAGTAATTTTTAATTAGTTCTTTAATGGTCATTTGTTTCATCATTCATTTGGTATTCATTCAGAAAAGTTTCTCATAATATTTGCTTTTATATTCCAATATTTTTTTATGAAATTTTATTTTAACATTGAATTTATAGTTCACCATTTGCATGGCGCAGCTTAGCCAATTGTGGCTCTTGTGCCAATAAACCTCAATCAACCAACCAACCCGAATCAATAATTTACAATCGCTTTATATTTTTAAAAATGTGAATGCAATTAGTTTTGGAAAGCTCCAAATCGTCTAAACACTTTTAATACCAAAAGATTTAAAAAAAAGTTTTTTACTAAATTTACAAAACGAAGAAAAAATAATAGCTTTCACGGATATTATATTACTCAGCAAATATTGTCGGTTTGAGAGAGATAAAAATGCTAAGCAGATTGATCGATAATAGAAATTTATTCAATAATTACACGATAATAAATTACAGTAACTAAAACAAATTCTATATAATACATTGAATTTATTACAACAATGATGTAATTGACAAATGAGTCACTGAAAAACCATATATTTGTATAATATTTGTGCGAATGTCTTGTTCATCTTGGATTTGATATATGTTTGATAAACCTGTGTATTTTGATTATCAAAAATAAAGAAAATCTATACAAATATTATATTTCATTTATCTGGAATCCGATTCAAAAATAATTATTAAAAGAGCCCCGGAAATTAATCATAAATTTTTAGGAACTACTGTCTTTTAACGAAAGTTCTCTAAAATTATAGAAGTGTTTAATCAAAATGCACAGGTTTCTCATTATGGGAATTTAAAATTGAATGAAATACAAATGATGCACTAATTTTTCAACTATCAAACATAGTAGAGATGGTCAGTTAGATAGCAATTATCATTTTTTTCTTCGAATTAGACCAGATACAAACATTGCAAAAATTTGTAAATGATATTTTCTTTGATTTCTTATGTAAATTTGAAAATGTCTCAGTACTGATTTTACCACGAAATGTGTATTTTGATCAGAATCTGAACATCCATAAAGTCTTATTCGTGCAGTTTATTATGGAAAATGATTCAGTAGTAATTTTACCACAAAATGTACATTTTGTTCAGAATTATAACACCCACAACGTATTATTCGTGCAGTTTATTATGAATAATTTTACGGTATTCTGACAAACAAGTAGAAGAATATCTGGAGTTCCTTTTAATTTTCATCAGTTCATTCGCTATTTAATCAGATTCTTATATGCAAAACATCGTTCAAGCAAATATATTGTCTCAGAAATGTTTTGAGGTTTTTCTGAATTCTTAGAGATTAGTATCTAAATTGCTCATTGAATAACATTCTTGATCTTTTATCTTATTATCTAATACACTTAAACACCAAACAGAAACTACATAACCATTTATATAACATTGTATGTCTTTCAATCTCATTAATTGTCCATTACTTATTCGAGATAAACATCGAAGAAGACGATGAGATGAGTTTTTGTTACGGATTAACTAAATGAATTATCTCAGCAAAATCCCATCTATGGCTAACCATAAATGTTTATGTAACTGGTGAGGTGAACACAGATAAGATATTAAGATAAGATGCAGATCTTATTCACATTTTAAGAAGGTACTTGTGTAGCTTCAGAAACAATAAGAGCATTTACTGCACTATTCTGTCTTGCTTTGAGATTCGAATCCCAAGAACTATTATTATATACAAAAACCACCTAATTAATTCAGATGCAGATCCAAGCAGACATGCAATAGTTCTAAAAGCTATTTTTGTTTTGGGTTTGCGCATTTCAGACAGAAGCTGCTACTCCATTTGATATATTTTTGAAACAGCTTGGGAAAAATAGATATGCAAAAGTATTGCGAAATTGTTGACTCATGGAGCAATAGATGATAAAGTTTATTGCACTGTTGATCAATGCTAATGCATCCATTGTGTCACCAAAATTCACATACACATTATTAAAGAAGTCGGTTCCAAGTATCCCACTCAAGAGTGCAAGCAATCCTGAAGGAAACTCGGTGAGTAAGAAAAGCAGCAGTACTGCAAGGAGCATACGAGTTGTCCTGTCATGGTTTTTGTCAGCTTCAGCAGTTCCTTTCAGTATTTGGCGTCGCTTATTACGTTCATAGAGTACCTTAATCAGTCCTAAACTGATTCCTGTGAGGGCAACGCATGGTACCAATTTCGTGATGACGCTAAAGATCCAGAAATTTATCTTTTCCAAAAGTCTGTTATGTCTTTGTGCAATATGACTGAAGTCAACTCGGTACATTATTTCGCCATCGTCGCCTCTGAATACTGATACTGTGAATGTCAGATAGACTGGAATGCAAAACACTGCTGACATTATATAAGTGGCAGCAATGGCGCATTTGGCTCTTGCCATGCAGCACCATATCGATGAATTTTGAGGAAAACTCACCGCCAAGAATCGCCAGATGGCGACTGTTACTGTCAGCCATGTTGATATTGTGTGATTTACTACAGTAAAATGTGCGTGGAACAAGGTAAAGACAGTCCAACCGTATGAAAATTTTTCTGTTTCGTCCAAATCATGCCGAATGTAGTTGTGGAATGTGAATGGTAGATATGACAACATTACTAGCATATCGGCTACAG
Source organism: Argiope argentata (assembly GCA_026289955.1). NCBI lineage: Eukaryota > Metazoa > Arthropoda > Arachnida > Araneae > Araneidae > Argiope > Argiope argentata. The sequence goes on along the minus strand of JAOUZG010032859.1, from coordinate 2,212,808 downwards.
CGATGCCAGTCAATATAGCATTCGTTGGCGAGATCATGTTCTTTCGTGTAAGCACGATAATATTCAAAATATTTGCAGTAATTCCAAATATGCAGAAAGCAAAACTGAGATAGCCATGTATGGCACTGTAACCTCTCTGAAACTGTGCCAAGTAATCGCCAAAGTAGGGATAATCTATTTCATTGTTAGTTCTAAAGATTGTAGCATGGCTGAAATTGGTATGACTTTGATTTGAAAGGAAATTGTCATTCATAGAAGCATTTATATACATTTCAAGATCCATTTCTTCCATTTTGATATTGATTCCTTTAAAACCAGTTAATGCTATTAATACGAACACTATCTAATCAATAAATAATAAAAGCTAAATCTCGATACATACAACTTCATAAAATGAGTTATTTGTTAATTTTTCAGAAATTCCACAATTGCTGTAAAGATAGAAATATTTCCTTTCAATTGTATCAGCAACAGAATTTTAAATACAGGTTGATAAGCAACAAAATTTAAAACAGGTTGAACATTTTTTTAGAGTTGATAACAATAAATTTTATTTTATAAAATGGTAGTTTCTAAATCGTATTTTTTTCGGGAAAATTTTTTGATAAGTTGCTTGTTGTTTTTCTCATTTCATGACATTTTCATTTTATCATATTTTTTCCTTGGAAACGAATTGTTTGATATATTAAGTTACTTTCCTTTAGATTTTAAGGCGTTCCTACTTGAGGAATGATAGTATCCCTTCATTTTCAGTAGTACTTCTCTCAAATTCCGGATGTCCAGTAACATCTGTGGAGAAAAAATAGCTGCAATGAATACACGTTCAACCAAAGCGAATATAAATTGTAAAAATCAAACGACATAACAACGGACTTTAATATCAAATATAAAATTTCTCGCATAACTGATTGTAATTTTCTATTTCTTCCAATTATGTGTAATTTTGTATACTATATGATCATTTATAAAACATCAAAGAATACAAATTGTATTGAGGTGCCTACATTTGGGTAAGGTAGGTTAATTTTATTGGCAAGGTTCCAATAGATGTTTGAAGAAAAATAATAAATCAGTGATCTCCCCTGTTATGACTAATTTTTAATTTTGAAACAACTTATGATATGGCTGATCGTTAGATAATGACTCCGTTATAATTGAAAAGATTACACGAGAAAATGGTAATTTAATAATATATTTAAATTATATACCTACTATTGTTATTCGTATATTATCAATAGATCAGGAATATTCAATAATGTTTTACAACTATCAAGCTGAAATGGCGTATAATACTCTTTTTCAATTCCTACTATTAGCTCACACACTCTCTATATATATCTTGTTCAAGTTTTCAATGATCCATAAAATACTGTTTACTCATCCACTTAAGTTCAGGTAAATTTCTTTTAAACTTGTAGTGGATGACATTTGATGTTATACCGTTTTTTCAAACCTTCTTTAAATTTAGCAAAATTTTTGAATCATCTTAGACAGAATTGTACAATTTTGTAAATAATTTCAATTCCTACTATTAGCTCACAATCTCCCGATAAATGCATATGTAATATAATTTTCCAAAAATGGACTGCGAGTTTTAATCCTCCATCCGAAGACTGTGTGTGTAGTGGATACTAAATCTCTCGTGCTAGTTAAGTCCTCCATGTCGAGAGTAATATCACTGGGAATACTGGGTCAGAGGTGATGGTGATCTATTCCATATTTAAATTACGAAATGGGGATGAATGAATGAAAGTCTTGTATGAAATCAACTCCATTAAAAGGTTTTTGACATGTGTGAGCTAGAATTCAGACTTCTGGTTTCAGGTTCTCAGTCTATACCCTCAGAAGATTCTGCATCTCAAACGAAAACAGCAACAATTGTAATTAATTAATACAAATTAACTAAACTAAAAAAGTTATTTGTTGTCCTTAGTAGGAATTGATTTAATTTTTTTATATTACTTGTTTATAATAATTTTACTACAGTTATTGAAAACATACAATTTTTATTTTTAGATTTTAATATCAATGCTTCTTGAAAAAATGCAGCGATATTTATAATTAAAATAGCGTTTAAATCTGTAATTGTAATAAAAAGGTAGATGATTCTGTGAAAGTTTATTGAATTGATAATTCAAGGAGAAAAAAACTTTAATTTTATAAGCCATGGATATCAATTTTATCTTCGAACCCGCTTTTATAAAACAAATATTATATTACTAAATTTAAATTATAATATATTTTGTTATTTTTATTTCACAAAAAACAAACAAAACTATATTACTCAAGGAGAAAGTATTAAATTTAATTTCTAAATTTTTATATTAATTTCTCTAAGTCTTTTTGCTAAAAAATATTTATTAAATCTTCAAACAGCATTTTAAACATTAGTTTAATTTGGTCTTGACTGGAATTTCATGAATTTGTTGGTTAAAACTCTCTATCAAAGTATCTTTCCCCCCCCCTTTGAAGATAATGAAACTGCTAATAATTTTTAAGAGGAATTATTGTTTATGAAAATCGCTTAGAATTAGTTTTCCGATTTTAAAGAAAAATTCAACAATTTCACTTTATAAGTAATAATAAATTAAAAAATATAGTTCGCACATTTGTTTTTAAAAATCATTGATTTTCTTTTAATTTTACAAATATTTGGTATGAAATTTAAAGAACAATTGCTGAAATGCCCTTTCTTAATACATATTTTCCTAAAATTTTATAAATTAAAAATATTTTAAATGTTCAACCTTCAGTTCTAAATCCAAGATTTAAATTAAAACTGATTACCTTCAGCTTTGAGATTTTATAAAATATGAAACAAAATAAATCTTTAATTACAGAAAATGTGCTGAAACAAAATATGAAATGTAAATTTTGAATTTAACGTTTAGTGTCTTACTTGAATTTTCATGTAATTAAAAATAAGAAATTGCTTTATTTTCGAAATACTTTTTAACGACAGTTCATTTGAATGTTAAGAAATTCCACAGTTCGTATTAAAATTTTAATGCATTTTTAATGTTAAAAATAGCAGCAAATTTCTTTTTTTTTTGTCTAGCCATTTTTTTTTCGTATTTTGACAGAAGTCTAGTTATGCAGTTTTCTATAACACTCTTTTTAATCTTGAACTCATTTTTTTTCGATTATTTCATTTAATTAATCTCCAAGAAAATTTAATACACCCAGGGATCCTAATAGTCAAAGTTTGTTCTTCTTTACTTGGGTTTGTCATTAGAGATGAAAAAAATTCAACAAATACGATGATTAATACTTTTTTATAAATTTATTTAGTGAAGGTTAATAAATAAAGACATTTAGAGGAAAATTTCGTGACAGCGTGTAAGAAAAAGCATACAAAAACTTAATTATAATAAATAAGATTATGCCAATCAATACTTATTAAAAAAAAGTTAAACTTCAATTTTTCTTCTTTTTTCTCCGTAAACTTATTCACCAAGCATTTAATGTTTTTTTGTATTTATTAGTGTTATGGATTTTTTTCAATGATATTCAACGCATTATATTTCTAAAAAATTATAAATTTCTACCTGAATTAATTAAAATAACTAATTAAAGCTATAAAATAATTAATAATTTTTTGAAGGCTAATGAGAATCTTTCGTTCTGATGAATGAAGTGAAAAATTTAACTATTGAAGAGAAAATTCACAATAAATCATTTTAAATAATGGAATATTATTATTAAATAAATTATAAAAATTGAATGAAAATTTAATTTACGTATTTAATATATATTTTTAATATGTTTTATTTCTTTAATATATCAAAAGATTTAAAATATGGTATATTTTATCATTTAAATGCTTTTCCAATAATATATGGAATGAATTTAAAAATATTTAAATTGTTTATTAAAGTGATTTTTTTTATTTTACTATTTTTACAATAATAATTTGACATGTAAAAACATAGAATAACTTTTCATTATTAAAATTAAGTTTCATTACCCCTCTGCTTAATATTTATGATACATTGTTAAATGCCAATAATAAAATGAAATTATTACAGTCATGAAGAAAAACACAAAAAAAGCATTTTCAATAAATATTTATTTTAAAGTTTTTTTTTTAAAATCTCTTTCTTGGTTTTACTGGAATCTTCTAATTTTTTTGTCCGAATTCGTCCACATTTCCTTTATGCATTTTAAATGTATACAAATCGAATAAAATTCTGGAAAAAATTATAATTATGAATTTCAAATATTGGTTCTCGACGCTATAATTGTTCTGGTAAATAAGAACATAGTATAAATATCTAAACTGGATGAAGAATGGATACTTATTCTATGGCCCCTGGAATAGGCATAGAATCGGATCATTTGTCGATTTAAGACGAATTTAGTTTATATATTCAGAGATTACAGAAACTACAAGAATCTTAAGCACAGAATATTCAAGTAATGTCGTATATGGCAGAAGCCCCAGTGCCTTATCTCAGCCAAAACAATGCTTAAAAGGCCGAGAGATTGAAGTGGATAAACATGTTGTCGGTTGAGTTGAGTTGAGCTGATCTAATCTGCTGTGAACGACTAAAGGGCATCTTGCTGAGCACTTTATGCTGTTGCTCTTGTTTTTTAATGGTTTGCTGCTTCATTGATTAGTTATTCTGTGCATGATTCGACTATGTATATTTGCTGTAAATTCAAGATTTTTTATAGATTAAAGTATCTTTATCAAATTTGTCCTGATGAGCCTTTTCGTATGCACAATCCATAAAAATATTTTTTGGGAAATTTCCACAACCTTACACTTTATAAAAAACTATTCCAGTATAATGAATTAAGATTATCTTTGGGGGCCGAATTGCCAGGTTGGTAGAGGGTTGGACTCGTACTACCTAGGTTACGGGTTCGAAGCTCACCCGCCAAAAGATTCTTGGAGTGTGTGGCGATTGGCGCTGGTTAAATCTTTTCATGATCGCATAGTCCTCCCTATCGAGAGAAATATCACTGGGTCAGAGGTGATCGTTCTCTGTTACAAGTCTTAATTACGATCTGAGGCGTATGAATGAATTTGAATGAATGTAGTCCGCCCCCTAAAAAGGGTTGTGACGTGTGTGTAGCTAAGACGTACACTTGGCCCTAGATGGCGTTACTTGTAAAAACAAGCAATGTATACATCCGGCTTAAAATCTGCTGATGTATGAGCGTGGTTTGTCCATGGCAAGTGCCATAAGTAACCACCACCACAACAACAAGATTATGTTTAAAAGAATTATGGAACTATACAAAGTGGGTTACTTAACCACTTAACTTTTTTAAAATTTCTTTACTATCTAATAAGATGACATCTTATATTTTGAGAATTTTTTTTTTATTTTGATACAAATGTAAATACATTGAATAGTTGACGTATCTATACATTCGAAGAAATTTTAATATTGAATTATAATCGTTATAATTGGTTCATTTTCAGCTTACAACTATAAAAATTCGATAAATCGATGCACGAATGGCTCTCGGACAAAACAGTTAAGTGGTTAATATAAGTTTTACATTATTGGCATTATCATTCGAAATTAGAAATTTAAATAAAATTTGCAGAATTATACATTCCACAACTTTATGTACAGTATCAATAATGAAATTTTTTACTAACACGGAATTTCTTAAATATATACATATATTATTAGCAATGAATATCATTTCTTGTTATATAATTTGGTGTGGACAGAAAATCGGATGAAATATTTAAAGTCATCAATGCTCATATGCTGTTCCTTCAAAATATAGAATCTAAAACTTAACAAGGCAATTGTTTCTAAAATACATATAATATATAATTAAAAACTATTTTTCTTTTTACCTATTTCCAAATCTCATCTGTGCTAAACTTTCTGAAATTATTTCAACTGATTTTAAAACTATTTTTAAATCCTTTCTGTCCCCTCAGTAAAAGGAATTTAGCGGATTTCTAGAGGGGAATAGAATCCTAAGCCTAACGAGGCAATTGTTTCTAAAATACATATAATATGTAATTAAAAACTATTTTTCTTTTCCCTATTTCCAAATCTCAGCTGTTCTAAAATTTCTGAAATTATTTCAACTGATTTTAAAACTATTTTTTAAATCCTTTCTGCCCCCCTCAGTAAAAGGAATTGAACGGATTTCTAGAGGGAAAACCCGAAATCTTCGCAACTCCAATTTTAAGCCTCACTGACCATTTCCAAAATACATTATTTTCTGTATTGGTAGTTCTCATTCCTGGTGCGTGCAGTGTAGATCGATTTACTGAAGAAATGTTATATTAGCTTGCAGGCATGCCATTTCCAATTATTTCGACGATCGTCGACGGAAATCGCTATTACATGTGACATATACGATTTTACTTTTTTTCCCCCGATTGTGCCAAGAAGAACGTGGTAGTAGAACAGGGAAAATATTTGTCTCTTCTTTACTTTGGCGGAATAATGAGGCGCTGGTGGATTAGTCAGTGTTTGGGTAAACACAGCAGCATTACAGAGAAGGTAAAATCCCTCTATTTCTTTGCGGCTGCCAACGAGCCCTCAATATCTTCTCTCCCACGGCACTTTATCCTCCCTCCTGCAGTAAAAGAGGATTAAGGTAACAAAAACAGTTTCTCTGCCATAGAAATTCTGTTTTTATCCTTGGTTTTTTGCTTCGCCATATGTGTGAAGTAACGGAAATTATTTAACGATTTTTTATAAGCCTTTACATAAATGTTTTTATTTTAATGTGTTTTATAAAATGAAATTAAATAGATCACACTGTATTTTCATAAATATTTTTTTAGATATATAAGTGATATCTTATCCTTGGATTTTTCATTCATCATATGCGCCTAGAAGAGAATATTGATTTTTTTTCTTTTCATAAACATGTACATAAAAAGGTATATTGCACTTTTTTTTTATGAAATTCAGTTCAATAGACCGCATACAATTTTCTTAAACAATATTTGTTTTAAGATATTTACATGATTTCACATAATTAAAAGAATAATTTCATATAAGAAATTGTGATCTTGCTTATAAATTTCTTGACAAAAAGTTTTGAGACTATTTTTATTTTTAAGATTTATTTAACAATTAAGAAATGCCCAAATAATATATTTTTTTATTCACATCAAAAGGAATTATGAACTTTCTTTTAAATTTCTAATAAATATTTGGAGGGACCATATAATATCACGCCTTTCAAAAAAATAAAAATCTTAAACTCATACGGTATTTATAATAAAAGTCTATAAGATTATAAATTAAATCATATGTTTTAAAAGAAAATAGGATTTTTAAAAATAGTTCATTACTTCTTAAAGGCCTCTGATGATTCATTATATAATAATTTATATCTTGAAATTACTAATGAAATGTCCAGTAAGTCATGGAAAAGTTTTGACATTATACATTGCAAGTACCAGTCTAGAAAGACTTTAAAATTTTCAAAAAAAAATATTATCTTTGACAAAATCACTATACACATTAGTAATAATTACGATAAAATATAAAATTAAGAAATATTAAAACAGAATATAATAATGAAATATTTTTACCTCTAGGATTCATCCGGTTTCTTTATATACTTGTAAAATATATTTCACGAATTCTATTGGCTTGTTTAAAATTTAAGAAATATTTGTGTTCATTTTTCTGCTTGTTCCTTTCAGGCATAGATTGGTCTTCCTATTATTTCTTTCTTTTACTATTGGATCACACTTTCCCTTTATATATATATATATATATATATATATATATATATATATATATA